>VALG01002587.1:0-53824 GCA_009835305.1 Ipomoea purpurea
ATGAGCTAGATCGGCGCGCAGTTGTGTCCCTGGGAATTTGTCTTGGCATGCAGCTTCTTTTTGAGTCAAAGGAGAATGGACCGGTAAACTTTTAAACAACAAAATTCTCTCTGTCAAAGAGTTTCCATTTTATTTTATCTTGTCAATCAATTCTACCAAAAGGTCAAAAAGTTCTTGCATTGACCTTATATAATTTTATGCAGTAAAGGTCGTTGGTTTACTGAGTAGTTGGGCGTTTTGACTCATCTAAAGGAATTACAGTACCTCATATTGGGTGGAATTCAATTGAAATAACAAAAGCTTCAGGGATCTTGGATGAAATTGGGAAGCGTCATGTCTATTTTGTTCTTCTTATCGTGCAACATTAGGTACATTTTTCTAGCTCTCTCATTGATTTTGAAAACTTAAATGTTTGCTTTGCATGTAAGGAAACTGGCTAACCTGTCATCACTTCTTTCAGTCAGGTGATAAATAGAAGAGGGTATCATCGCAACCTGCAATTACGGTGATAATTTTATAGCATCTGTTAGAAGGGGAAATGTCCATGGTGTTCAGTTTCACCCTGAGAAGAGTGGAGGTATGTTGTTATGAACCTTGTAATGCCAAGAAAATTGATCTTTAAAAATTTTCAAATTTCTAGATTTCTGGAAAGTCGTGAGTAGGAAATCTGTCTGCAATAAAGCGGCCTCCATACACTTTATTAATGTATAGGTTGTCACAGGATGTGACAATAGTGTCCTACTTCCTAATTATTGTCTGTCAAATCATTTTGCATCTACATACCTTGTGATATGAATACTTTGAAATCAGGAATTACTGTTCCTTTTAGTCATCTTTTGGTGGAATCAGAAACGCTTATTCCTGAAGTTACCTTATCTAATTTGTCTCAGCTGTGGCCGGTCTTTCTATTTTGAAGAGGTTCTTGAATCCCAAGTCCAGATAACAGAGGTGCATGCGATACATATGATTTGAAACTATGCTTTTTAAACTTGATATTTGATCTAACAAGTGTCATTTGAAGACAGGAACCTAGGGGTGAGCATCGGTCGGTTACGGTTATAAACCGACCGATAACCGATACATGACATTTTTAAATTCCATAACCGACCGAGCACATACACTATTAACGACCGAAACCGACTGTCGTTTTCGGTCGGTTATATCGGTTAACGAATAACGAGCATCCATGAAGTAATATTATAAATAAATAAATAGAATAAATAAATATATAATATAATAATAATATTAATAATAGTGTCGGTTATTCGGTGACCGCGGTTATTACACCTTCATAACCGATAAATAACCGAATAACCCGAAATATTTTTTTGCCTTATAACCGATAACCGAAATTATCGGTCGGGTTCGGTTATCGGTTATCGGTTTTGTCAGTTTTTCGGTACTTATGCTCACCCCTACAGGAACCAGTCCAAACAAAGGCCACTAAGCTTGCCAAGTGGGTGAGTTTTGGAAGTTAGTTCTGTCATTCTTGATGATGACATACTTGGATTTTTCACCAGCAGTTTATGCTAATAAATTATCCAACTGGGCAGGTTATGCATGTCTTGATGTCAGGAGTAATGAATAAAGGTGACCAGTATGATGTAAGAGAGAACACAAGAAAAGGAGGTAATACAATACATATATCTAAGTAATGACAGTTCAATTCTCTCTTTATATATTTGTTTTTATTGCTGGTGATGGTTTGGGTGAGGAGAGACAATGCCAAAGAAACACTTCTTTTGTCACTTTAGCAATGTTCAATTTAAGTTAATGAATATCAACACTTTTTGGGGAAAAAGGGTCAAATAGGCCCTCGAACATTACCTAAGAAGTCAATTAGGCCCCTAAACTTTTAAAGTAGCAATTAAACCCATCAACATTGTATTTTGGTGCAATGAAGTCCAAAAACCGGTTATTGACAAGGGTTCTGGCAAACCTCTGGCAATATTTCCGATGACAAAAACTGGCGGCGAACCGGCGCCGGTCACCATGGAAACCGAGAAAGAAGGTGACCAGTGGTTGCCTTCTCACCGGAGAAGGTCACCTTCTTTCTCGGTTTCCATGGCGTTTGCTGGTCGCCGGTCGTTTTTGTCGTCGGTTGCCGGAACCCTAGTGACCTGTGATAGTAGGTCATTAACCGGCTTTTGGACTTCATTGCACTAAAATACAATGTTGATGGTTTAATTGCTACTTTAGAAAGTTTATGGGTCTAATTGACTTCTTAGGTAATGTTCGAGGGCATATTTGACCCTTTTCCCACACTTTGTTTTGGTCACTTTAGCAATGTTCAATCTATGTTAATGAATAATGTGGTTCACATAGGATATTTTAATGCTTATTATTAGCATCCTGCTGTTGGGTCCTATTTGGATAAAACTGTATCGCTTAATTTTGCTATCTCTTGTGAAGGTGAGGAACCTTGGCAAGCCAGTAGATCTTGCTGGACAATATTACTATGATGGGGCTGACGAGGTATGCCTCAGCAATAGCTATTACTGATACATTGTATTTGATTGTGATGATAATCTTGGCTGCTGTGGTATTCCAGGTTGGCTTTTTAAATATCACTGGTTTCCGGGACTTCCCTCTCGGTGATTTACCAATGTTGCAGGTCAGTCATATCATAGTCTTATTTCCTATATGGTGCTTCTAAATGATATATAGTTTTGTTTATTTTACTGTAGTGATGTCAAGTGGGCTGTGCCGGTTTGGCTTATGCCCACATGGGCTAGCCCTAGTGTGGGTTGTGCCAACCCAACCAATATTTTTAGAATGTTGGTGTATCCCAACCCACTTTAATTTGTTAAAAAAAAATGAAATTAATAATTTTATAAAAATGGTTTAACTATATAGGTTATAATTTATACTTCTTAAAATTTCTTATAATTATAAAAATTTAATTTTATTACATATTTGTATAATATTTAAATATATATTATTTGTGGCCATGCCTTGGCCGACCCATGTTGGCTGCGCCTGGTCTGGCCCATGTGGGCTGAGTATATATTTTTATTTCTATTTTACCAGTTCACCAAAGCATAAATTCTGAATCAATTTATTTGTGATAAATGGCTCTTGCTTTTTATTCCTGTAACTGGAAATTCCACCAGTGAACTGAGGATCTGAAGTATAACCCATCTTTATTTATTTATTTATTTTTTTTTTAAATACCCATCTTTATTTTCCTTCCATAGGATTCTAATATTCTGCATGAGATTTGATATGATGGTTCTAAAGCTTTGCAATTGTATTGATTTTAAATGAGTTAATATTCAATTTAGCCATCGACTATAGTGGGTTTTCTCAATTTAGTCCTAAATGACTTTTTGTGCTTAATTAGGTCTTCAACTTTGATGGTTTTACTCAATTGAGTTCTCTGTTAAGATAGCTTGGTAATTTCACCTCTATTAATGCCCAATTTAGTCCTCGACTATAGTAGTTTTACCCAAGTTAGTCTTCGACTATAGTGATTTTTCTCAATTTAGTCCTTGATTCTAACAACCGATGACTGAATTGGGTAAAACCATTGAAGTCAAGGACCTAATTAAGCACAAAAATTCGTTTAGGACTAAATCACGAAAAACCACTATAGTCGAGGACTAAATTAGGTATTAAACTCGATTTTAAATGATGGACCTCTATGCTCACAATCGCTTCCCTACAAAAATCCAATTATGCATGCACTTAACATGCTGATTGGCTTGTTGTGCTGTTATCTACTTTTGTTGAACTTGTTTACCTTATATTGCAGTTCTAAAAACATTTGCCTCAGGAGGATAATGATGCTTATTTACAGCTACTCAAATTGTCATATAGGTATTGAGGCATGCATCAGAGAATGTTTTTTGTGCCACTAACCGTTGGAGGAGGTATCAGAGACTTCACTGATGGAAATGGCAGGTATACATCAACCTATTGCTCTGGGAACCTTTTATCAGTGTTAATGTCATTTCAAAGTCATTGCCTGAAGGTTTGTCATTATGGACTTCTAGATCCAATTTGCTTATCAATATTATGGATGCTTTTCTCAGGCACTACTCCAGTTTGGAAATTGCTTCAGAGTATTTCAGGTCTGGTGCTGACAAGGTTTCTATTGGGAGTGATGCTGTGTATGCTGCAGAAGAATATTTGAAATCTGGAAGTATGTAATGGACTCCAAGATGAATGTTCACATGAAGACTTGCTTATTCATTCTGCTTTCTTTTCATTTTTGTGTTAAATTTTCTAACATTTATCTTTTTTAACCATCTCTCAATGTAAAAACTGGAAAGAGCAGTCTAGAGCAGATCTCCAGAGTTTATGGAAATCAGGTTCAACTCTCTTTCCTCTTCAATTTGTGGAATAACTTTCTTCTAGATTATTATGTCTGCTAGCCAGTTGTTTATGTATGTCTGCATCCCCATGGTTTAACTTGCATATGGCAGGCAGTGGTTGTAAGTATTGATCCTAGGAGAGTGTATTTGAAGGACCCTAAAGATGTACATTTCAAGAGCGTCAAAGTGAGAAATCCAGGTAAGGCGTCCACATAACTTGGGTCTCTATCATTGTAGTTTTGGAATTTGGAATTCGTTGGTTTATGTATCCAGTTTCTCTGGTGCATAAAGCAGACTAGAAAAGAGAACTCAAATAGCTTCCATCTCTCTATGTCAAAGAGATATGTCAAAGGGGAGAGCATGATTAGAATAAACACCATGTGTAGTTCTGAAGTACCTTAGCTCTCTTGCTGTGGGAAAACGGGGGCAGGGTTGGTAGAGGGAGACCGGAAACTTGAAGTTTTGCCTTGCCAAGATTTGAAAGGGTAGAAGAAATTGCTTTTGTTTGACTGTTTTCACTACTTGTTTCAGGTCCAAACGGCGAAGAGTATGCTTGGTACCAGTGTACAGTGAGTAGTCATCTATATGTGTATCAATTTTTTGTCCACGTAATTATCAATATTGTCTTTCATCTGTTCTTTTTGTACTATCCTCACAACTTCAAGCTTATTAATTTGTATTTGTCCATTTCAAGGTGAATGGTGGACGAGAAGGTCGACCAATTGGGGCATATGAGCTTGCCAAAGCTGTTGAAGAATTAGGAGCTGGTGAAATACTGCTTAATTGCATTGACTGTGATGGTATGATGAATTATTTTATTTATTAGATATTATTGACTTATTGTTGTACATTCTAGCCAGCCTACTCTGTTATGCACGAAGATATTCTCTGTTAGTGGTGTTTGTTTCTTATAGTTATATTATAACCACCTGGGTTTTTTTTTTTCGCTTTTGTGATGTTTTCAGGCCAACGAAAAGGATTTGATATTAGACCTAATCAAACAAATTTCAGATGCTGTAAGCATCCCGGTAATTGCGAGTAGTGGTGCAGGAGCCGTTGAACACTTCTCGGGAGGTTTTCAAAGATACAAATGCTTCAGCTGCCCTAGCTGCTGGTATTTTCCACAGAAAGGAGGTAATTTGGAATAGAAAAAGGAAGATGATTGAAGTTTAATTTTCTAAATATATATTTCATTCACGAGTTTTGATTTACATTATAAAACTGCATCTCCCTTTTTTCATTTGTTATGTACAGTAATTATGCATGATTGAATATTTTATTGGATCTGTTTGTACACCAATCAGCAAATAGCTAGTTTCTGCTCCGGTGGTAATTTTTTAAATTATATTATATATATATATATATATATATATATATATATATATATTATATATATATATATATTGGATTCAAACAGTACTTAGAAGAAAAATAAGAAGCAATTTTATCTTACATTTGGAAAAATCAGACAGATCGCGATCAATTGTTTTTCTTAAAATATGGTGTCATTTTTGTAATTATCATCAACTTTACTATTTAAATTTAAACACTAAAATTTGTAATTCTCGGACTTTTTCAGGTTTGCACATCCTAGTATTAACATTTTGTATATTTAGTATTAAAAGGTTGCATTTTGCAAAATTCTTAAAGTAGGAGTTTTTGATTTTATATGTTATTACTTGAGTTTTTGGTTTTATTTGGGTGGAGTGATTCACTTTTTACTGCTTAAGTCTAGCATTTATTATATAGATTTAAAATTTAGTTTTATCCGTTGATTTTATAAAATTTATCAGGTTTGCATAGATTTTTTCAGGTTTACACATTTAGTATTAACATTTTGCATATTTAGTATTAAAAGATTGCACTTGGTTCAGTGGTTTATTACTGAGTTTAAGTTTTTGTTCAGTGGTTTACTTTTACTACTAGGTATAGCATTTACTGTTTAGATTTAAAATTTAATTTTTTTCATTGATTTTATAAAATTTATCATGTGCATAATTAGTTGTTAAAGATTACATATTTAAATGCTCAAATTTGTAAAGTGAAGTTGATGATAATTACAAAATCTCACCCCGACTTTTTAAAAGTCTGATCATATCAGTTGAATTTTTACAAATGTAAAACTGAGGTTAGTTCTTATTTTTCTCCTATACGTTAAGGATCAGGTGCGAAGAGGACATCCCGTGCAAAAATACGAATGGATATGATCAATAACACTCGAAGGCATAAATATGTGCGCAATCGAAGCAATTTATGATAACAAAAAGAAAAGTTATTCAACTTAAGTGTTATTGAAGTAATTACACATATAAATCGTTTGTAAATCTCACAAATACTAAAAATTTAGTTATACATTGTTGCAAAAAAAGACAAGATATAATAAATAAATATTGTCCATAATAATGCACGAAGGAAAAATATGCACTCAAAGACAAAAACTATCTAAATTTACTTTTTTTAAAAAAAGTTATTTATCATAATGTCACCATGTTTTTTAATTATCTTCATTTTGGACTATTGATTTGAATTGGATCAACGAATGAGATTAAACTTTACTTCTTACTGCCTAATCAATGTTTCGCCTTTGATCCGTTTGGTACATATATATATATATATATATATATAATATATATATATATATATATATATATACATATATATATATACACAAATAGATTCACACATACATATATATATTCATACATATCTTAACTATAATAAAGCTATATGATTTGGGAAGTAATTAATGTTACAATTAATGCAACATCTTTTATTATAAAAAAAAAAAACACATTATTTGAAAAATAAAATAACTATATATTATATAATCATATAAAAAATGTACTTTTGAAAAATAAAATAGTTATATATTATATAATCATATAAAAAATGTGTTCAATTAGAGTTCAAATTTACTCATACAAAATTTGAAATTTCCTTTCCAAATGTAATTATCTTAGTTATTATTCGTATTGTGAAAATTATAATATAGATGAAATACAATTAAGAATAAATCAATGTAATTATGTAAATTCTCTCTATAAGTTTATTTTAATATGCACATAATTAGAGATTATATTAATCATACAAAATTTTAATTTAATTTTAATTTTAATTTTATTATATAAAAATAATAAATACTTGACTAATAGAAGCTCAAAAATATTATTATATGAAATAATTTAAAATATTTTAGTTTTTCTAATTTTTATTATATTTATAATAACATAATTTTTTTTCGTGCATCGAACGGGTGAATTACTAGTATATATATATATATATATATATATATATTATATATATATATATATTTCATGCATATAGATGCATATACATACACATGACATACCTGAGGAGAATTGATAATGGGTGTATATGTACTTTAACAACACCAGACATTAGACCTAGCTTCACTCCATGCTTTTCTACTAAGGCATCCGTGTAATCAGAATGGAGTTTCATCAAATTTATCCTGCAAATGAGTAGATCGGTCAGGAAGGAAGTTAGTGATACACAATAATATCTTGGAGTATAAAATGTTAAATGTTTCCATATATGTTTCCGATTACAAAACTTATACAGGGCGTTTGGTTGGAGGGAGGGAATTATGTGGGAAAGGAATTGTAATTCCATGGGAGTTGAATTACTGGGGAATAAAATGAGAATTTAAATTCTAGTGTTTGGTTGACAGGAATATAGAATTACTGGGAATTTCAATTTCAATTGTTTGTAGAATAGAAAATTAGAAAAGGAAAAAGTATCAAAGTCAAAAATAAGACCATTATGTTGTTAGACATTAATTTTAAGTTAAAAAGGAAGGGGTAATTTTGACTCATCACTATCCTTTAATTTTCCAGGAAATTAAATACCAGGGGGGCCATGGGATTTTAATTCCATGAAAATGAGGGAATTGCAATTCCATGGAATTGCAACTCCCTCCACCAAACTATCGGAATTTAATGGTCTTTGGAATTAAGTGGGGAAGGGAATTTAAAATCCCTCCAACCAAACGCCCCTGATTATGGTTTAAAGTCTAAACTTACATATCAACTTCATTGGAAGTAGTCAACAATACAAATGTGTTTTGTGAGTCTTTCAAACGCGTGACAACTGTTTTTCTAAGCCTGGTCATTGGAACTGCCATCGATAACCAGCACTCAATAATATGCGAGGTTAGATAAAGTTTTAGATAGAATTGGAATTTTCGGGGGTAAAAAAAAAAACTGCAAGACTCACTCTTCTTTCTCTTTCCTTTAGGGGAATCTGAGGTTCTGTAGCACTGCGTTTAGGGGGCTTAGTCAAAGTTTCCTTTGGCTTTTCTTCGACAGGGAAGCTTCAACTTTAGGCTTTGGTTTCTCTTTCTGTTCATCAACCAGGAGGTGATAACTGTGGTGTAACTTGCTCAGATGGAGCAACATTATCCACACCTTCAACAGATTTTGTAATGACACCAACCTTGGTGCCTAGCTCCACAATATCTCCTTCTCTTTGGCTACGAACTGAAATAAATAAATACAGATCACAATCTGGAATTTCAGAATTATCAAGGGGTCAAGAGCCATTTACCTTCTATTATATTTTTCAGATTATTGGCATGCGATCAAAACATTTATTTTTACTACTTTTTATTTTTTAGCCAAAAAAAAAAAAAGAAAAAGTTAGGGACAGTGTTAGAAAGAGAAAACTTAAATTCGGGACGAGGCTAAGAGAAATAGCCGGAACGCGTGGGGATGAAGAGAAGGGTGGAAACAATGCCGGAAGAAGAGCAAAGGCAAAAAGAAAGAATTGAACATCATTTGTTGGCCAGGTTTCTCGATGCAGGCTTTAGTCTACCTCCATCTTCCTCCACAATTGTAAACATGTCAAACAGGGTTAACCAAAATTTAGACAAAGTTAAGAATTGTTGTTCTATTTTCTAAATTGAAGAAATACAAGTAAATGAATTCTAACATGTTTAAAAAAAATGAAATCATAATAAGAATCTAATAAATTCAGTCACCATCCACGACCTTTTGGATATACAACCAGTTATAACCAGGACTAGTAACATCAATTGTCACCTGGAATAATGAAAACATCACATACATAAGACTTTAATCTTTCTTAAAATTTGAAAATGTTTGACTAAAACTGCAAGTCATTACAAACAGACGTGACAGCTACCTTATCTGCTTTTTCAACTTGGCGATTCCCGTCATCAACTAATACTCTACCCCAACCGTTCCCATAAAGAAAGAAAAATGGGAACAAAATAAGCATAATGCTCTGTGAAAATATCAAACAGGAAACCAAACAGAACTCAATCATGAATGAGGAAGCGAAACTTACTCTTCAAGGTATAGTCACAACGTGTTCCCTCACTAATAGATTCCATAACGGGAACAACAGCATCAACCAAATAAACCTACAATACACCAGAATTGGCAAAAGCAATAGATCAAAATAATTCAGTCATACCAGACTCCAAAACTCACGTCATTCTCTACTATCAACTTCTGGGACGCAACTATGGTCGAATTCAGATTATCCTCACAAAATGAACGAGAAAAACTTCGGATGCCTTAATTAACTACACAAATATCTTAGGGAGTCGAAATATGTAGGCATGAACATTACTCTCAGTATAAACCATTTGCTCACTGGATACCCTCAATCCACTAAGGATCTCAGAACAAAAGTGTAACTGTTACTCCAAGAAAAAAAAAAAAAAAAAAAAAAAAAAGCACACCCACATTAGCACAAAATGTGGCCTGCCTCACAAATCTGTAATGTAACAACTGTACTCTGCATTAATGTATATGCTACTGATCTTACAACTGCAATGCCCCAACTTGAGATGCCACAGAAGATCTACCGGGTAACACTGGAAGTGACTGAATCCCCTGGGTAATTAAATATGTCTGTTCAATATTTATGAAAGGATATTCCAAACATCCGTAGGGCAGTCCATAAAACCTAGCAAGCACCATAGACACATATACCCAACTCGAGCTTCGTAATCAGACATATCAGAAATTAGCAAATCGTCAAATAATAAAGACAAATTTGCAGAGTATAATTATGTTCAGTGTATCACAGTACATCATGATTATAACTGTCAGCTTTGTATCACAGTTTATTAAATACATATTTGTACTACTGCTGATGATAAGCAAATCTTTAGCGATGATTTTATCTAAATGATAAACTTAATAGAACACACAGTACACAGATGATCATTGATCTACAATTAGTATTTGCTTCTACTGCCGTGACGTTAGAAAACCAATTCTTCACATTCATGAGGATTAAATACACTAGTACAAAACTAGACACTAGGCACACAATTTTGCACCATTATCCCAACATACTATACCTAAAAGGATACTATGAATACAGCACCAAAGCACAAACCAAATACGACTATAACCTTCTGCAAGCAACGCAGCAAAAATTCGTAGGATAATACCCGAGTCAAATGTCATGCATCCGGAATTTCCTAAATCTCGATCTGATTCATCATAAACAGAAACAGGAAATCTTTACTCCCTATATCGTCCTACAAACAACAAATAATAACACTATACGATGCAATGTCACTCGTATACTGTACGAGATCGCATGAAGCCTCAAGCTTCCAGGCTTAAGATCCGAATGTACGAGAGACGACTCACGACACGAGTTTTCCCTGCGTAAAACGCAACCATCCATCCTTAGCAACTGCTCCATCGAATCAAAATATCCAAAAACAGAAATGGACATGAAGCTAGCGGAATCGGACTACTGTCACTAGATAAGATCGTGAAGGAGGGAAGAAGCTTTAACCTGATTACTCTTCGACGGAGAAGAACAAAGGTAGCTACGGGAGAGACTTCGGAGCGGAGGTCCGGAGAAGAGAGATGGCTAGAGAGGCGAATTGGCGAGGATGGAGTCATTCGCCGCCGCGAAGCGAGGAATTTTCGGTACTAGAACTACCCGTGCTAATGTGCTCTGCTTTTCTTATTCGGAATCAGAAACAAAATGTTACTCCTATATGGTCTAAAAAAAACATATAAGTATTCACGATGCATGAAGCTCAAGTTAGGATTACTACGAATCAGAAGAGACTCGGAAACGAGAATTTCCTCCCAAACGCCCAACATATCCCTTAGCACTGCTATCGAAATCAAAACAATAAGAAATGGACCGTTGCGAGAATGGAATACCCAATCCAATGTCCTTAAGATCGTGGAGGGGGAAGAAGCTTCAACCTGATTACTCTTCGACGGAGAAGGAACAAAGGTTGGAGAGAAATTCGGAGCGACGGCGTAGAGAGATAGAGAGGCAAAATGGCGGGATGGAGGTAATTCGCCGGCGCGAAGCGAGGAATTTCGGTACTGAACTACCTGTACTGCTAAATGCTAATGCGCTCTGCTTTTCTTATTCGGAATTGGAATTCTTCCTTTTACTTCCTGAAACATCTCATGCGCTGCGCTGTAGTAATGAGAAACATTCCTCGTGATAAAACGACGGAGTAACATTTTGATACGCCCGTTGAAGTACATCAGGATCATAATTGTTATAATTTATAAATCCTCTTTTAATTTATTTATTATTTTCATTGAAAATAATCTTCACCCAATAACAAATTTAAAACTAATGAATCCAAACATTAACTCACGGCCACAAAGCCCAATCACGGCCCAAAAATCAAATTAAAACTCTGCTCACCATCGCCTCTGCTGAGTTTGTATATACAACTGCTTTTACAGAGGATCAAAGTTATAAGTAACTATAGTCGGATCGAAAACTCAGTCGGATTAGTCTTATTTAACGGGATACGAATACCAGTATACAAAAAATGTTTGTATATATATGGCTACTTTCTCCTTTGGGTATATATATGGCTACTTGCTTACACTTTTGATTATACATGTGACTGAGGTGAAGATTACAGAGAAATGAGATTGATTGAGATTGACAGGGTTTGCATATTGCTTAGAAGCCACTAAAAACTGCACTGGCAAGAACACTAGCTGCCGTCTCCGTGGGGTGATATCTGTCCCAGAAAATATAATCACTTCTCTTGGAGCAATATATGGATTCGGAGTGCATGGAAGCTCAGCATTCAACCTCCCCAATCCACAGCAAGCAGCTTTCACTTCCTTAAACCCTGCCATCAACAAAAACCCTCTTAAGATCAATAGCCTTCCCAATACCTGCTAGTCTTAACTACACAGACTTAAATACGTGACATGTGACTTAACTCTAATAACATTGGTTAGATCAAGCGCTTATAGCTAAAAGCGAAGGCGCCCGCCACATACATTTTCTATAAGTAGGATGTTGTACTCAGCCGCTCAGGCCTTAGCCTAACAATATTTTTGCAGACAAATTCATTGGTAGCTATTTAGAATGAAACTAGTGCACGTACCGTAAGTTGATGGGTTTTGAATGATGGTTAGAAGGAAATTGTAGGTGTCGAAATATGAGTAGTTGAAGTCATTGAGATGGATTTCAAGCTCTGAAGCATTGACTGAAGTCCTTGGTTGTACTTGTTTGCCCAGTAATTTGCTCCGTCGAGGCACTCCCCGGTTTTGTTCGGGTGCCGGTGCCGCAGCAACGGCATGCATCCGATCGCCGGCACCCCCGGAACCACAAACTTACGTGCCCCCAAACCGTGCAATTGCTGAAACCAAAAAACCATACCAAAGTACAGTCAACATTTATTATTATTTTATATTTTCAGATAGATCAAACGTACGTTTCGACCACGAATACTAGATAATAAATGAATTACTTGTAAGTAGGGTTTGAGGGTGGCAGTCATCTGATCAACGAATTGTTGCGGCGGAGTGGTGTTGGGGAGCTTGGAATCGGAGTTGAAGTAGTTGATGAGGTCATTGCTTCCGATGAGAATGAGGAAGGGAGATTTGGAGAGTTGCTGTTTGGCTGCGCCAGCTCCTATCTGGTTCACCAAATTTTTGTTGCACCGTGGAGATAGTCGCACTTGATCCGAAAGATGCAGCGCCTTGCTCTATCAAAACATATCACATAACTTAATTAATACGTGTCAGAACTATCACTTTTTAAATACTCAGATTAAAATCTGTCCTAATAGAATTATCTGTACAATTATACGGTTATTGTCTGTCACATAAACTTCTTTATTAAACTATCTTTATTAGTATTTATTAAGTATTTATAAAAAGACTATTTTAATTAAAAAAAATTCAAAATTTTAATCACTTTTAGTGTGATAGAAAATCTTACAATAACGCCATTATTTGTGGAGTTGAAGATTCCAGCGCCTCCAGAAGCAAAGCTTACACCTTTGAGGAAAACATTGTTCTTGTCGGAAAGGTATGGTGGAGGAGTCGGCAATCCCACTTTCTCAGCTGTCAAAATGTCAAATGATGTTTTATTTTATTTTATTATTTTAAAAAGCAAGAAATTCCGTGCATCACAAAAATATACGGAGTAATGTTTAATCTATACCACTCCCATAAAAGATAAAAAATAATAAATAAAAAAAAAGCATTAATATTTGAAAAAGACAGGTTCCCATCCTCATACGCATCAATCAGTGCATGTCCTATCATGCAAGGTGGGCAGCTGATCTGATATGCATATTTAATTTGGAAAAGGAATTAGGCATTTCGCTATATATAGCAATATAGTAATCTCCTATTCGATCTTTTGGGGATAAAGGAAACCAACAATCACTATACAAAGATAGTGTATATAGTGAGTAAATTACATTGATCATACTAAAAAAACTTTTTACTATAAGTAGACTTAATCAAGAAAATATTAACCAGGATTATGTGGTTTAATGGTATTCGGGTTGGACTTTCATTTGGAAAGTTGTGAGTTCGAGCTTCAGTGGAGGCGTTATTGATTCTTTCTATTATATAGAGCTAATCTAAAAGTCTCAATAAATAGAGAAAATCAAACTTGAAACTTGTGGTTACTATTTGACGAAAGAGTTTGTCCATACACTTTTATAACATTGTCTACTATAAATATCATACTCCATGACACCATTTACTATAAAGTAAAGCAAAACCTTACCAAGAAAATCAGCAGAATTGTTGCCATTACTGAACCTTCCGGTGGCTTTCCGGCCAGGGTAATCGACACCGTTGTGAGGAAAATCAGCCGAATGATGGAATCAAGTTGGTTGTTGTTGCCCACATCGACCAAAGAGTCGCCAAACACGTACATGGCGGGAACTTTCTGAGCCTCCGAGAAAGAACAACTCAAGAAGAAGAAGGAGAAAGACAAGAAAACAATAAAAATTCATCTTTCTCAGAGAACAAGCAAAACCCATCATTCTTGAGCTGGTTTCTTGATAGCTCTTTTGATGTCTCTCTCTCTCTTGCACTTGGGAGAATTCAATACGAGTGGATGGGGGGATTAAAGGCGTAGAAAAGATGAAAGAGGGAACCACATGGGAGTGTGAACAAGTTGAATGAAGCTTAGAATGAGCATAGCATACGTTTTTTCTTTGATGTAACATTACGCATGCATTATTTATGCCTTGGGACATCCTTGTATGTGTTTGTATTATATGAGGTTGCCATATGCATACATGATATATGTAGAACCTTACTTTGGCATTTCCTCGGACATTAGGAGGATAATATATAATTACACTTTAATAACACAATCGGGTAGTGCAAGTGGCAAATGAACTTTTTTTGTGGAAAAGAATTTCAGGATAACCGAGTTTAATTTTCACAAGTGACGATTCTTCCCCGTAAGATCGACGGAGGCAGACCCAGAACACCTCGTGGTTTACACCCAAATTAATCAGAATCAACCTCCCAGCATCCTTGGAATTGGGCCTTTTTCGTAATGTTTCCTGGGGATTCACCTCACCCTACCGCCTCCAGTCATAACCTTCTAGCATCTTCTCATACATGTTTCTTCTCCCAAAAGGTTGAATCACCATCCCGGCCCGACACAGTATTTGAAAGAATGTAAATCACGGTGACTCAATGGGTTCAGCAGCGGACAAGACCAAATGCCGGTGAGCACAAGAAATCTACCCACTTTGTACATAATTCCCACACTGTCGCCATTCAAAGTTCGAACATTTGATCTCTTCTCCCAAATAATGTCCACCGTACCATTGGTTGTCATGTATACTAATGGCAGTCTTGTCCAGCTTTAGTCCTAGCTAGCATCAAATATGATCGATTTGAGGCAGATAAATAAAAATAGAACACTCAATAATTGTAACAGTAATGGTTAGATTAATTGATGCATACATATATCCATAAATATTGACATACTATATATATCCACGAAAACGAAAGTGTGTGACGGTTGACTGCTTACTTTGTGAAACCAAAATGGTTTTGTGACATTTTTGCCATTATGTACGGCTCCGACATCAGATCCAATCTTAGAAAAATCTTTTCAAAACGGATTATTCAATATTCAGGAATTGAAACAATTATTTTCCTTAATTATATTTATATATAAGAACTTAATAATATTCACACAGCAGAATTTGATTTTAAAAAGTACAACAATATTACAGATTAAACAGGTGTACAAAAAGCATAACATGATAGTAAATATTATTGTATTATAAACCATTCGCCAGGAGTACTATAAGGTAAACGTTAAAAAAAAATCATTTATTTTATCATTTTATTATTTATTTTTGATGTAGTATAAAATTACGTAGATTTAATGTGTTATATAATTTCTAATAAATGTCACTTTTAATAAGCAATATTTAATTGTGATGGAGATAGGCTTTAAATTAAAATGGATGGGATCGATAATAGTGAGTTACTGGCTACCCACTTTGGTCATAATGAAAACTGAAAAGCATGGACTCCACTACATATCTTTGCGTGTGGCCATCACTTTGCCATTAATTTTGGGAATATGCTTAAAGATTAAAGAATTTTATTTTATTTTTTTAAAAGCAAAGACTAAAGATTTAGGGGCCGTTTGGTTCACGGAATGTTAGATTACCTTGGGAATGTTAGATTGTGCTGGGAATGTTAGATTAACTAGGAATGTTGGATTCCTGTTGTTTTGGTTAAAATTGGAGTATTGTAATATATATGTTTGGTTTGGCATTATCTTTATACGTATATATATAGCCCATAATATACCTAAATTCTTGGTTTTGAATACATAGATTATTTAGGGGGGATCTGCTACTACATACTTATACCTTATTTCAATAAATATAATCACTATACCTACTATTATTATAATAACTTTATATATACATAAGGGTAATATATAATAATAATATAATAATAATTTTACATAATAATAACAAATAACAATACATAACATATAACAATATACAAAACAATAACAATATACAAATTAACATTTAATATAAATTATTAATAGATCATATATAATAATAATATAAGCTAAACATAAAAATAGATTCTTTAAATAATTTAGAAATTAAAATGAACAAAATTTATAAAATACTGCTATAAGGTCTCATCCTAGTTGGATTTCTAACAAAATAATGCACGAATCGCAATTCCCTTCAAAATACACTATGGTGGGAAACACGTACGGAATGTCTGTTATAGATTACTATCTTAGAAAAACCCCACCACTCACCTCCCCCCCCCCACAATATATAATAAAATGTTGGGTACTGTCATTATTACTTTTTGGTTATTCGGCGTTTTTTTGTTTTCCAGCAATTGCACGGTTTGGGGCAACACGTACAGCTCCTAGTGTCATCCCGGGACCGGTGGACCGGCGATCCCCCCCCCCACCTGTATGTTTCCCTGGGGAAGTGTTTAGATATATTCCCTCAGATGAAAAATGAAACCATGGCAAAACATAGGAACTTATACTCGAAATGTCACATTCCTTTGATTATATTAATATAACCGGAACTAAACTGCTCCTCCCCGCTCTCGCTCTCAACACTTCTTCCAAGTCTTTTCAAATTAACCCCTTTAATTTGCTACTCCATATCTTCCCACCTAAAAATAAAAATACAAAAAAATCTCCCATTCCTCTTCTTAATTTGATCCAACCACACAATAGTTCTACTCCCATAATTGGGAGTTTAATTATTTGCTATTGACCTTCTCAATTAAACCAGCAATTTAACTAAAATTTGCCTAAATCTCATTACTTTAATTTTTATTTGGCTGTGGTTACTTACTCTTTGTATACAAAGACGGTTTCATTCAAATGCTCTATCTATTGAATAGCAAGTTAAAAGTTTGTTGTTCGCAAAACAAAAGTTAACAAACGCCTAATATTGCATAACTCAATAATGCACGTTCAAATATTTATTGTTCACATTTGTAGTAGAGAGGATTGCATTTTACCACACCTTTGTTAGACATATGGACCACCTCTAGATAAACTTATTGAGTATAGACCGAAGGGTCGTATATCTTGCACTTGTAGGGTCAACCACAAGTATATTGACTTGACTCCAAATTTTTACAATAAATAAAAACAAAAAGGAATGACGTTGCTTAGAACACTACAGCTATTGTGGGCGCCATGGAATTGCAATGTGAAACCTTAAAAGGTTATGCTTCAAAATGTGGTTTTGGTCAGCATGAGTTGTCATTGGCGCAATAAAACAGTGTATGGAATTATTCTTAATAATTTTTCTATTGAAATATTTTCCATGATTGCAAATAACCAGTCAGCAGTTGACTGCAAATTCCATCTCCCGCGTATTGTTAAGTCTAATTTGATTTTTCCCAAGTAAACTGTCAATTGCAACCGTCCAACACTCCCAACCCATAAATTAATGCATGACTTGCCAAAACGAAAGGACCCAATAAGATCTTCCTCTGCAAGACCACAACGTTAAGAAAAGAGGAAAATAAGAATTAAAAATAAAATAAAATTGGGTCTTTTCAAAGTTTGATGTTAGGTTTAATGCATGGCTTGCCAAAACTAAATGGATTTTATGTTTAGGTTAAAATGTGAGTTATCAATTAATTCCAGCAATGATCTTCCAACTTTATTAAGTTTTCAAAACTAGTCCCCAACTTTTAATTTCTTTCCAATTGAGGTCATTTTGTCCGATTACGATAAATTAGACTTTAAATGAAAGGGTGAAGTAGTCATTTCATCTACCTAATGTATAATTCTTCGTATTTCTCCTTCTATACTTGGACAGCCGAGATATGAGGAGTGATGCAATGGTACATCCAGTGCAGTAGTATAACAAAAGTAGACAAACAAACATAACAAATGGACTTAAATATCCCATACTAAGGTGTAAAAGTCTCCAACCAAACACCACCTGAATTTATTGAAAGTTATAGAAGAGATACAGCCCAAACTTCTTATGCATATTGAGAAGTTTGCCAGACTACATAAAGCTGCAAGTTAAAGGACCAAGTAATTCTAGCAATTATATCTATCCATCAAAACATCTATCATTCCATAAACTACATTAGATTGTATATCCACCCGATAATCTTGTTTCCAGACACTGCCTCAAGCATTTCTTGAAGCCATCTTCTTTACTTCCCTTGGATGACAGGATTTGCAAGGATGAACAAAGTACCAAGACTTCATAGTTCAGACGTTTAAGAACCTCGGGAGCTCTATCATAGTCCTGTTAAATACCAAGGAAATTAAAACTCCAATGAACAAGGCGATGTAATGTGCAAAGAGAAGAGCTGAATGGTTTATGCAGAAATCATTTAGGCGCCTCTCTTGATGCAACATCGAACTTCTTATATATATGTACACAAGATCAACTCACCTTTTCAGTTACAACCACAATTGGAGTCGCGGCAAACTCAGATTGAAGTTTTTGGAGTCTCTTTCTTATCATGTCAATATCCTAGAGATATTAAGAAACAAATGCTTACTACACATCTAAGTAAATATGGACCTAAATAAAAACAAATTGAGAGCAAAGGAAGTTCAAACATTATTTGATCCCTAATGTTGAAGACCTATACGCAAATACACGGGGAATGGAAGCCATGAGAAATCACAGAAAGATTAACCTCGGGTAGAAACAAATGGTGGTCTCTGAAGTCGAGTCTATCAACAAGCATTGGCCCCATCTGAAATGAGTAGACAATCTTTATTAAAAGAAAATAATTTTAAACCTGGGGAAGGGTGGGGAGAGAGAAGGAAAGAAAAGAAAATACCTTCTTAATCCTCTGCACAAAGGAATCTGCAGATCCTATGGCAGAGACACATAAGATGATTGCATTAGATATGTCCTTCAAAGATAATTTGCAGGATATGTTTCCGGCTTTCATGAAGTATAGAGGAGCTAATGTGCTGAAGAATATGGGAACTGATTCATTAAATTCCCGAACTGTTGACTCTATAGCTTCAATATCCTGTTTTGATACCTGCATAACGCCATAACTCATTCAGTCACTATTGCTATTCTGCATTTAACTCATCCGATAAACTCGTTTGCTTATGCCCACTACAAACTTAAACAAGCAAACTAAAGGCATAACTACTAACGAAAAAATGTTTGTTACCATGTCTGCATGATGGACCACAACAAAATCTGCTCGGTTAAGTGCTGTAAAAGGCTCTCTTAAAGGTCCAAGCGGGAGTAACCGATGGTTGCCCCAGGGAATCATTGCATTCACCATTACAATCTCTATATCACGCCACAAGTTAAGGTGCTGCCTTCCAATTTTGATTACCCAAAAGCATCAAGACACAAACCACATTACTATAAACATCATCCTACGCTATATGCAGAGGCATCAAAAGAAGTAACGTAAAGTACTTAATTGACCAAGGCATTACTTGTGAGCGAGAAAACAATCACATAAAGAAGTTTAAACTAAAATCAAAGAGAAGTAACTCGAAGAAGATGTTAAAAGATCAACATCCAAACATTGGAAACTAAATTGCAAATATACAGGAGATCACAAACGAGAAGCAATAGTTTCATCTGCAGACCTGCATTCCGTCATCTAAGACTGCAGCCCCAATTCGGTCCACACACAAATTAGTACAAGTACTATTGTCTTTAGGATTCATATAACCATGTCTTTGAAAAAAAGTAGCAGCAATTGCAGCCCTATTTGCACCAACACCTATCTTTACAGGCGTCTCCCGGAGATGCCTCTCAAGCATCTTAACTTCATCTGCACCACCATAGCCCTGCAAACAAATTGTTCATATGAACTCAGCAGCAAAGTTCTAGGCAGACCAACTTGTACATCTGGGAACCACACTGCTCTTTGGGCACAAATCTATGTCTTTTGTCTATCACAATAACTCTTTATGATCAACCTTATACAAAAATCTGTGTGTGTACTAGTGCAAAGTGAACAGTAGTAACCAATATCCAAAGTTGTAAACCAGCAAAACAGTATATATACAGTACATTGAAAGAAAGTTAAGTACCCTAGTAAGAATAAGGGGTGGAATCCCAGAATCAGCCAGCCAACGAGCAAGAAACTCCACCATTGGAGTCTTGCCATTGCCTCCCCAAGTCAAATTCCCGACGCTAATCACAGGTACAGGTAGCCTTACAATTCAAAGCATTCACGTCAACGTTACCAGAAAACAGAGAACATTCATTGGTTTAGAACCAAAAGACCTCTTGTGCTCGGCTGAGGCTGAGAATTTACCTTTGCTGGCGGAAGAACCCATATCGGTAGAGGCGGTGCCGGAGGGAAACTGCTAGTCGGAAAAAAGATGATGCAAAGGACAGAAATGGGATCAGGGAGAGGTGGAGCGGCGAAAGAGTGGACAGCCTCTTCGAAGGTGGAGTGTAGGCTATTTGGGTCACCAGTCTTGCCAGTTTCTCCATTGAAAACGACCAAGGAAGGCGGAGGAACTCGTATTGGGCCGTGGAGGGAAAGCGGCTTTGTAAATTGCCAACCATTTAGATTTTAGACACATATTAAGTCGGCCGTATTGTGCTAAATTAGTCTGTTTATTATGCTAAGTTTAATTTACAATGTTCACTTTGACTATATGCATATCTTTAGAGTTATTCGTGATTTGTTGAAGCAGGATTGGAGATGCATTATTCGTCGTATACATTGTGATAAAACTATTGTTGATTTAAGTCATGACGTTTAGTTAGAGAGTCCAGAGCTATAGTGGATATGTGTGAATGTCAAAAGTCCCTCTCCCTACTATTAAATGAGATATTTATAAAGAAGGAGAAGATAGACTTACACGTGCCGCGTATGCAACCGGTCAGCTCGGGACCATTACTATGATGTCTACGTATTGCAATATTATATTCCTGACCATCCACTAAGTGATGTGCTTGATTCGAAGTCAGGAACTTGGGTCTCAGTTTTTTTTTTTTTTTTNTGAAAGCGGGTCTCAATTTTAAGTAGGTGCTTCATTCGTATGATGAACCGGCTCTGACACTAACAGTGTCCGGGAATTTGAATCCTGGTATAGGGCGGCGAAGTCTAACGGTGACTATTATGTGTTCAACTTCATTTGTATCGATCGTTTTCAAACATTTAATTGGACATAATAACATGTGATCGTTAGATATGAAAAAATTACATCTCAGTGATCCGGCCAAACACCGAACAAGTATGAGACGACATGCAGAAAGAGGTACACTCCAAAATATATTCCCTTTATCAACACCCTTTTGCACTTAAAATTAAATCTTATACACCATAAATAACTAAATAAATACCTATAATAATATATAGTATATACGTAGTAGTATAGTATAATATGATAGTAGTGATAACGGTATCAGATAAGTATGAGTATAATAGGCCATACTTCGGTAATAATGGATGCGTGTGAATCCGACGGGTCCGGAGCAGGATAGTGGGCCCACGAACCCAAAGAGCTACAAGCCAGTAGACCGGAAAGTGCCATCCTCCAATTCTTAAGTGGAGCCCACTTTTGTCGAGAGTCTACTTTGGCAGGCATTTTCTGCATTTATCTTAGCTTGGTTTCATTTTTATAATTCTTCAAGATGCACTATAATATTAATAAAATATAATAAATTAGCCTTATGTTTTTTTTATGATCTTTTTTTTTATACCTTTCTTTGTTTGTTGTTTATTTTTTTTTAAAACTATTGTTTTAGGTTTAACTCTCACCAATTAAAACAAGAATTACATCTCACTCGTCATGACAATGCGCCATATAGATAAATATGGATCTCCTCTAAGATCCCTCACTTCATATCCCATATTCCCTAAGAACACACAACTTCTTATTATCGTTATGCTGTTATCGATCTAACTTCGCAACCTGTACATTAACGCGCTTCTCAAAACCTCCACAGCGCTTTCCTCCAACCGGATACTAGTCCTTACCAACTCCATACGCATTCTCCTTTCCTTTTCTCGTAAATTCCGATGAATGTATCGGCTTAACGTTGTCATTATTACAGGAGTTGGGGGGGAAGACAAATCGCACATCAGGAGATACTGCCTTCAGCTCCCCCAAATTGTCGTGTAGAATTTACGTGTTCTTATTCTTCACTTCAACGCATCTATCAACCCAACAAAAACAAAAACGTTGTTGAGGACCACCGCGCCCCAGGGGGCGATTCACCGGTACATACTTCTTGTTATTGTTGTTGTCTCTCCCCGCGATTCGGCTTCTATCTCCTATGAATGATGGTGGCAACCGAGTCAGTTCGTATTCTAGATAATCATGGTTGACTTTAACCAAAAAAAAAAAAAAAAAAAAAAAAAAGTAAACATTAAGTTTACATTTAAACGTGTTAGAAAAAAGCTTCCGTCGAATAATTTTTTTTAATACAGTATATCATAGGGATTAGATTTAATTTTTATTATGAGCATTCGATGTCATCACCTTTTGTGTATATGTAAATCAAATTTCAATATAAAGTTGATTATAATTTATATCGTCTTTTATAACTTCAAAAATCATATATGATAACCTCAATTAGGCTTATGGGTAGTGGCCAATAATACGTGGCCATGGCATTTTTTTTTTTAGTCATTGAATATGATTTGAATTGGGGTGTAATTATAGGGATGATAGAAGTAGAATTACACTGTATTATAATTAAGTTGACCAAGTTATGGAGAGGAGAGCATTTTTAGACCATAAGGGCCATTAGGCTCCCTAATAGAAAGTGGAAAATGAGGTAGCGAAACAAGCAGCGGCATTTCTCCACTTTGCTGAGCTTTCCGGCTTCTGCGTGAAAGTTAGGAATTGGTTGTCCATAAGTCATGTACGCTCTTATAATTTGATTTATTTACTTAAAAGTAATGTAGGCCTTGTAATTTGGAGTACCCAGTTTTAATTAATTATAATTATTATTATTATGAATTATTATTATTATTATCGGTATATGTATTATTATTATTATGTATTGATTATTATTATGTATCATGTATTATGTGTATTAAATGTATTTAAACAAGTGTAAATGTGAGCTCATGCCAGCTCAATGACACATCATCGACCTTGACAACAAAAAAAATAAATATTAAGCGAGAGTTTTTTGTTCGTTAATATGATTAATTTGCATATAAAAAATGTTGTATAATTCAACTAGCAAAGAGAAATAATTTTAGTTATAAATAAACATAACTATATAGATGTTTATTTATGTGTACGAGTATTATTAAATATACCTGCAAATAAAATTAGTATATTCTAATAGTTTTTCCATTGGCATTGAGGTTTGGCTATGCCATGAGAATTGAATCTAACATGTTCAACATTACATATGATACGTGTGTTTTGAAATAATCACTAGCATATAGACTTGGCAGCAAGTGATATCATAGTTGCTCAACTAGTATGGAATTGTTTTCACAAGAGCAATCAATGAAATTAGTGAGTTTGTGTAAGAAATAATGACAAGGAAATAGAAATTAATGTATTGGGGGGCTGGTTGGTTGATTGTTCGTCCTGCAAGAAAGATTTTTTGTGGGGGTTCAACTTTGGAGAGAAAGAGGAAAACTTGCGTAGAATTTGCACGCGGCCGTTGGAGACCGCGTAAGTGCATTTAAGTTTTTTCTTTTTTTTTTTTTTTTTTTTTTTTTTTGGATCAAAATTATTGTTTCCAATGTCCTCTTCTCATCCAACTGCTATCTTATACATGATGCAAAAAACTCAGTAAAAAATCTTGAAGTGTGTTCTTAGGCGGGGTCTTTAACCCGAGGCTCGGCGATGCACGATTCAGTTTGTAAGGTCAGTTAAAATAGCTTGTCCCCGTCGTCTTGAAACTACAAAGAATCAGTGGTTATGAGTTCTTCCAAAATGAGAGAGTTTTAGCTACTCATGGAAGCTTATTGAGAGTTGACTATAATCCACGCTCAATTATTCAGGATAACTCTGCCCCCCCCCCCGCCACCCCCGGGCCCGCCCACCCGCCCCAGTCCATCTAATTGGCACCATATATAACATGTGACATGCTGACAACTATAACAACAACTCTCCCACGTCTCTTAAGTTGCAGCCATATATCAGGGGGATAGTGGTCTAGTGGAGACGAGGGACGTATAACGAGGGGAGCGGACTTTTCAATTGTGACATAACTTGTTATAATGATGGGGTTCGATATATTTGTTCATCCCATGGAAACACATGTATCAAATCTAAAAAATTAATCTTTTTCCTTTTTATAAAATAAGGGGGGGATAGAGGGGACAGGCTGGTATAGAGACGCAATCTAAAGTGCATGGAAAGAATGAGTTGATTCTCTGAAGGAATTGGCTATTAGTACCTTTTGTGAGCTTGAGATCAAGGCGAGGGTGTTGTGAAGATCTCGATGTGCTCTTTGTTGCTGACTGAAATTATAATGCAAGACTTTTCAAAATGCACATTTGGGTGAGTAAGTAAATTGTAGATTTTTGATTGACTATCCGCGGCGCGGACTCTCCCCAGAAGTATAGGTGATGTGTCAAATAGGTGAGTTTTAGTGATTTGAAAAGTGAAACCGAAATTTATTCACAAGATTGGGAATCAGACCTTTCAAGGAGCATTTGACCGCGAGCCAAAAGTGATATTATTCCAAGATGTTGGGCTAACTTGAAAGCCAGTTTATTTAGCGAAACTTTTGGCGGGTGCTTCTACCCGCGTGACCAATCATTTCTAGTATGGGGAATAAAAATATGAATAACGCTATCACGAGCCTCTACTCTCGGCACACCCAAATCAGGCGGCAACGGGCAGCCTATTAACGCGGCGCGCTTTGCACTACGTGCATTTCTTTCGCGCCGCGCGCGCGTATAGCGCAGTGGTCACGCACACCTTCACCACATCACTTTCTTATTCACCAACAACCCACTTCGCTCAATACACATCATATCACCCACAGCAATGTCTAGATATATTTTAATTAACTTCAAGAATAATCAATATTTATTTACTTTTAGAATCAAATATACATAAATAATAACGGGAGGGGGGGGGCTGAGGAGCTTGTTGGTTTAAGCGCTATGAGTAAGACGCTCGATACGATGGCTCACCGATCCTGAAGGTTGCCGCGTGATCCGGACACTCAGGGTTTCGGGAACCAGTGAAAAAAGAAAAGAGCCAAAAACCACCCTGCAGAAATAATCGAGTAAAAGAGGAGAGAGAATGGGAGGGAGAGAATCTAGAGAGAGACAGGGAGAGGGAGGGTTCTAGAGAGAGAGAGGGTGAGAAAGAAGGAAGGAAGCTCAAAAGGATGGGCCAGATCGTGAGGAAGAAGAAGAAGGGACGTCCGTCGAAGGCAGATCTCGCAGCGCGGCGCAACGCAGCCGTCGAGGATGAGGAGAAGGAAGTCCGGCGGAGCGGCCGGCGGCGAAATGTCAGGTACACTTTCGACATCGACGATTTCCTGGACGAAGAGTATTTTTTGGAGGAGGATGACGAGGACGAGAGCCGGAGGGAAAAGAAGCTCGAGCTCTTGCTCAAGCTCCAGGGTAAGGATAACGATGGCGAGGACGAGTTGACTCCCGAGTCGAACTCGGCGCGTGTCTCACGCTCCCGCTGCGTCAGCTTCCTCCTCCGACTAACGATGACGACGGGAAACCGTCGAAGAAAAGGAAAATCCACGGCGATGACGAGGAATACGAAGAAAATGACGATGATAACGAAAATGACGACGAGGTACTAATCCTCTGGAATCCGAGCTGAAAAAACCCAAACTTTGATAGCTGCATATAGTAGAGGAAAGCATTCCCCTAAGCGATTGAGAGAGTGGGAGTCCAGCTCAGCTCAGCTCAATTCACTGAGATTTTCTAATTGGTCCAAACTTCTATATAGCACTGTCTATGTAAATCTATGTCGGGATTTATAGATATATATATATAACTGTCAGGGTCAACTGTCAAAAAGGAATCCCCACAGAATCTATTCACGCTACCCACTTCTCTCTATCTCCCTACAGGCTCACCACAGGGCTCCGTATAATAAAGGATACACACATACATACCCGCTGCCTATCTGTCTCTGTCTATCTTGTGCCGCAGTTGGTGATACATGCATTTATTTAGGTGTCTTTGAGGTTAATGTTTCGTGAACTTTGTACAGGTACGAGGAAGAAAAGCAGAGTCCAGAGGCGTTGAATCTTCTCCAGGTCTGGTTTGGGTTGTGGCGAGCATGAATTCTGTGTATTTCGTAATGGCGGCTTAATTGATTACCGCTCTGATCTGTTTGAACAGGGACGCCGTCGGAGCGGCCGTCTGGGGTTCCGTTGCCAGATAAGAAGACGCTAGAATTGATTCTCGACAAGCTTCAGAAGTAGGTGTTGGGAATCTTTTTTGGTTTGGTCATTGAGGGCTGTTATAATGTGTAATTTATTTCGTTATTTATTGCAGGAAAGATATTTATGGTGTGTATGCGGAACCGGTTGATCCTGAAGAGGTAAGTACGAGGATGCTGAGGTTTACTTTACTTTTTAGATTAGTACTTAGGTTTAGTTTATAATTATTGCTGGGTTGGTTGTCTTGCTGCAGCTTCCTGATTACCATGATGTGATTAAACATCCAATGGACTTTACAACTGTGAGGAACAAACTGAGAAATGGTTTGTACGCGAGGTTGGAACTGTTCGAGGTGAATGTCCCATTTGTCAACCTGTTTTGATAAATATTTTTGTTTTCTGCTCTCCGGAGCGAAGAACAATTTGGGGTTGCTAAATTGGTTTTTGTTAAGTTCACTTCATTACTGAAAGTCTGAAATCTTTGCTCTGTCTATCACTTGAATGTGTTTTTTGTGCTTCAACTAAAGACTTTTGAATATTTTGGTGATTTTTTGTTTTTTCTTGATGAGCTTTTTGTACCTCAATTGAGCTTAGTGCTATATTTTTAGCTGCCTGGTGACTGATAAAAGAGTCGCATGCATGCTACCCATTAAGCCAAATTTAGTACCAATATCTTTTAAACCGGTAGTAGAATTCAATCTTTGTATGGCCTATATTTTTTAATGAAGCATTGAACTGAGAGTGAATTGGAAGTATTGATATGATACTTGAGATCTATTTTCTGCTACATATGCATTTTAATTTGCATTATATTCTAAAAAATTTCTATTGTTTCAGAGTGATGTCCTTTTGATTTGCTCGAATGCGATGCAATACAATGCACCTGATACAATATATTATAAACAGGTAAGCATTAATTTCCCCTTAATTTTTCCATGTTCTTTTTAAATCTTTTCAGCTCATTATTATGCAACTGTTTTGAATAGGCTCGTTCAATTCAAGAATTAGCTACCAAGAAATTTCAGAAATTACGATCCAGTGCTGAACATACAGAAAGGAGGTCAGTCAGACCAGAAGCCAAAATCCAGTGCTGTTGTGAAAAAGCTTATAAAGAAGCATATAGGCCGGGCAGTGCAGGAACCTGTTGGGTCTGATTTCTCATCTGGTGCAACCCTTGCAAATGCTGGAGGTATACAGAGTGGTTCAAATGCCTGTCCAGGCACCTCTGGTAGACCCGGCAGCATTGATTGGCCTATTGAGGGAAATTCTTTCTTGACTGACAACTTGGACAAGGAAGAATTGCATTCAGGTGCCTTGGGTATGGCATGCTTTCAGTGTTAGAGATGCCATGATTTTTTTTTTTCCCCTTCTGTAGTATGTAAACACCCAAGTTGCTTTGACAGATTCTATTTTCCTGTGGTTCTGAATGATTCTCTCTGTTTAATGCAATAGGGAAGGGCCCTATTTGTAGATTTGGAAGAAAAGCAGCTCTACAAGATGAGAATCGCCGTGCAACTTTTAACGTATCATCTCAATCTGCCTCAAGTTCAGAATCTGTGTTTTCAACTTTTGAGGGAGAAAGAAAGGATCTGATTCCTGTAAGTAGACTCAATAATTGTTGACTGTTGAATGCACAACATTATGCTTATATGGTTTTATTGTCTTTTTTTCTCGACTAGGTGGGCTCTATGCTGATCATTCATATGCTAGGAGCCTGGCTCGTTTTGCTGCAACACTTGGGCCAATTGCCTGGGAATTTGCATCGAGGAGGATTGAGCAAGCACTGCCTCCTGCGTTCAAATTTGGTCGCGGATGGATCGGGGAATATGAACCACTTCCAACCCCATTGTTGATGCTCAAGAACTATACTCTGAAGGAACCATCTTTTCTGGCCAAATATAGGCAGAAAATTGATGTTGACAAGGAGGATAAGATGGAACCTAAGAAGAATCTGGTTTCTGTGAAGGATAACCCTGTTGCAAGGCCCACCATTGAAGGGAAACAGCACTATGTTGGTTCAGCTGGATCAAAACCTACAGCAAACAATACCAATATCGCAAATACTGCTAAGGAGCAGCATAATGGTGATGCTAACATTGAAAGCAAACCATTTTTCCTTTGTGCTTCTGGAAACAAACCTCCTAATTCTGCTAGTCCCAAATACCATGCTCAAAATTTTCACTCCCAAAATTTCATTGAATCTGAGAAGAAGCTTTTGAAGCAGGATGAATTAAATGCTCAACCACTAGTTACCAACCGAAGCAGTGCTGAACAGAGTAAGGTAACTAGTAACATTGTAGTTCCTAGTCCAAGGTCAGTCAAGATGGCTCCAAATAACAGAAATCCTTTGTCTTCTGTGTGTTCTGAACAACTGAATATCAATGGTTTTTCTGCTGGAGGACTGCCTAACTCAATGGGTTTGAGTAATGGTAATGGGGCTGCTGGTCTTTCTGCTGGTGGTTTTGCTAATAATGGGAACAAGGCTGCAACTTTATTTCCTCGTGGACAAGAGCAGGGCCTTGGTACTCCTGTTCACATGATGAGGATGCCATCTGAGAAGTCTCAAAACCAACAACACAAGTCTTCACAGCAGTCCAGAGTTGATTCATCTCCAGTTTCCCCTGCTACTCCTACCCGAAGAGGCGATGATTCGAACAATGCTGCTGCAGCTGCTGCTCGTGCATGGATGTCGATAGGGGCAGGAGGTTTTAAACAGGCTAGTGACAACACAGGCACCAACAACAGTCAAATATCTGCTGAATCCTTATATAATCCCTCCCGTGATCACCAACCACAGAATTTACAATATCGCGGAGAATTTCCAGCATCTGGGATGCATTTCCAGCCTGGTAAGGGCAGTTTTCCTTCAACGCCTTTGTGCCCCCCCATATGTCTAGAGCAGGAATCGAAGCTCAGATACCAAACGACCAATGGTTTTCCCACAACTAGTAGCTGCCGACTTGTCTAGGTTCCAGGTGCCTTCTCCTCGGCAGAATCTCAATACACCTGCTCCAGCCAAGACCAAAAACAGGAATCACTTCCTCCTGACTTGAACATTAGTTTCAGTCTTCTGGGTCTCCCGGCAGACCATCTTCGGGTGTTTTGGTCGATTCTCAGCAGCCAGACCTTGCTTGCAACTGTGAGTTTTGAAGATGGGATTACTGTGATGATGCCAATTCTACAATTTGGCCATTTGAAGTGATCCGAAGCTCCATCTTTTCCATGAATCAACAGCAGTTTGTACTTAATCCATGCCGGGCATTCCATTTCTCCTGTTTGCTGTTCTTTCACGACACACCCATATTGTGTAAAGGTATGCCCAAGCTTATCGGAAAAAAGGATTGCACCTCAATACAGCAGGCCACCTCTTCTAAAAAGGATTGCACCCCAATCACAAGATTCGCTGCCCTTCTCGAAATCTAGTAGGATAGCCAAGTTTCAGGGAGAAATGTTGTAATAATATTGTAGCTGTGTAGGACTGTAGGTCATTATCTGGTCACCACAAATGGAATTAGCATTCTTGTACATTGATCAAAGGAAGATTGCTTTCAGATTCGCTGTTTTCATGCCCCATGCAATCGCATTTCCTTCTCCTTCTCGTACTTGTGTATTCTCACCATTTGAATTTTTTCCCCCAAAATTGAAACGAAACTATATTACAGATCTGCGAATCCTGACATACGTTGCAACCCGAGAGTAATAAATATACATCTTTTTCATCAAATTTGTGACCTGTTAATCTGTTATTGATCACAAGTTTATGACACTTAGTCATGAAACTTTTGGCCCTATGCTAATTCTGAAACCGACTGCATATAATGCACCGGAGCCTAATATCTACACATCTTTTAACTATACTCAAATAAACCTAATTACCTTGGATTTCTCAAATTTTTGCCTCTGTTTTTGCGTCTCCTCGCCATTGGAATTGCCAGACAAAATGAAATTCGAAGCTTTCGCCTTGACCTTTGCTTCTCCGTGATTGAATTACGGCGAACACAAGCGTCGCCGTCGCAGATAATTCGGTTTGATTTAGCCGGTCCCGGTCTGGAACGGTCCAGAAATCGAAGCAGGCCATGGAGAAGGAAGATACTTTCGTCTTGGCTCTGAGGCTTTTAGTTACATTTTGTTTTTGTCATCCTTTATATACCACAAATATTCGTACTTCCCGCGTTTACGTGACGGTCAAAAACAAATAGAGGCATTTTTGTAATATATATTTTTTGTTTATATTTGGTTCAAGATCAATTTTTGCCTTTCATTTGAACGAGAAGGAAAATTCATCACTTTGTAATCATAGTCGGCAAATGAAAGGTAAATCAATCTAAGTTGTCTATAATTGACGGGCTTTAAATCAAGACATGCCTACAAGTTGCCCCTGTTGAATCAATTTGACCGGATAACAATTTTTGGTATTTTTAGTTGTACATACAAAACCTGATATAAGAGCTATCAAGTTGAAGCAGACATGTTATGAATCGAAAAAGATCTGATCGACGACTTGACTGAATTAATCGAAAAGTTTAGCATTTTGGTTCTTCCTCGAGTTCTTTGGAGGGATCAGAGGGGAAATCATATCTGCTGAAGACTCTGAATGCTGAGATTGCAGCTAACACAATGAAGCAACAGAGGGCAATGGCAAGGAGAACAAAAACCAGCTTCAATCTGTCACAGTACTTCCCATAAGAAGTGCAGGCTTCACTCCATGTCACCCTTTGATCACCATGATAGACCAAATAAAGAATCTCTGCTAATGCACCCATTGATGTTACCAGCAAGTATGCTATAACCTGTGTATATTAACCATACAAAGAAACCACTTTCAACTAAGAGACAAAGTGTTCAAGTAGGAAAGGTCCAAGTCCTTAAGTATAAGGTCAAAAGTTGAAACCCATGCCCTAAACTGATCCGACATTTTATCTTATCAAATACTTGAGTAGTATGCAAGAAAATTAAAAGAATGTGACCAAAAGGTGTTGGTTCAAGTAGAACCCATGTATGAGACCAGACTTAATTTTTGAGTACTACTGATTTTATTACAATGTAGTATCTGTTCATAGTTATTTTCTATTGTTTCATTGGAATCTGTTTATAGTACTTTCTACTGTTTCATTAGGACTTAAACCATAACCTCCCATTTGAAAGAGTCACTTCATGTCACCGACTTAACATGAAAAGAAACTTTGCTCAAAAAGTTTACTTTTGATCAACCAAACTTTCCCCACCCACCCACCCCCAATGTCCTATCTATGTCACACCATTGAAACTTTGGAAGCACTATGGTGGATTATTGTAGCATAAAGAGTAATTTGAGTAGATAATGAGAAAAAGCAAGCAAGAGATAGCCAATCAACAGAATCCGACAAGAATAAAAGAGAGGAAAAAACCTGGTCAGAAACAAAGAAGAACCATGCTTTAGACACCAGATTTGTGACCCACAAGGCCACAGCAGTAAAAAGGGCATATCCACAAGATGCAGCACTAACAGCAACGTAATACCTTTCACAAGAGAGAGAAATCCCATCACAATTCACAAACAAACAACCAGAAAGAGAGAGAGAGAGAGAGAGAGAGAGAGAGAGGAGAAATTTATGAGCTTACTGGAGACCCTTGAAGTCAGTGAAACTGAGCAGCACCCCATAGTCGCTATTACTCTGCTGGTTACTGATAGTCAGCCAAATGGATGCAACAGTGACAGGAATGACAAAAAACCTCAAACAAAAATCCAAGATTTTGAGGTTGCAACCTCCATTTCTCAGAAACCCCATATCTCCAAATCCCCAATCACTTACAAGAATATTGCAGAACCTCCTGGGCTGGGTGGGTGGGGAAGAAGAGAATAAACCTCTGATCTCTATATATACTACTTCCCTTTCAATACACTCTTCCAAATGCCCTACTGGGAGCCTGCCAGGTTTCTCATTGAATTTGCATTAGTGGGAAGAAAGAGAAGGAGTGGAACTCCCTTTTTCAGAAGAGGAATCATGTGAAATCAGTTGGTGAGAGGAGGAGAAGGGAGAGTGATGAAGGTGGTTGGTCCAATATAATGATGTTATCATTTTCCTCTACCCATACCAGCAAAAACATTGAAATCCACTCCCCTCCAAAACCTTTCCTTTTCCCATTTTCATTTTTGCCAAAAAAAGTTCAACCCAATGGCCCATCAGAACATTTGGGAGGATGTAAATCACGATAACTTGATTAAACACAGAGACTAGACCTTTGCTGCATCTATCATTTCTAAGAGGTTGCTCCCACACTGTCGTAAAATTTGATCCGAATCATTGTTCCCAAACTTCAACTGCGGATGTGGACACCTTTTTCCATTTTTAATTCACACCTAAAGAAAGAAATTAGCTTTCCTACTCCACTACTCTATCTATACGCATTCGTCCTTCCTCATCATATACTCCAAGAAATGACACTTACAGATTCCATGCTATTTACATCAATTTCTTTTTCTAATTTTATATGTTTATAAAGTACAGTGGGTTATTTTTTTGTAATTGTTTAAAGGGTTGTTTAAAGGGTTACCAACACAAATTGCGGGGGAGACAAAGATGTTTAGAGTTAGGAAAATCATTTACTTCTACTTTTTGTAGAAGCTAAGTCAGAAGAATTGAATGCATTAGCTGTTTTGCTTTGGGCACTCGTTACAAGTTTCACTAACCCTCCCTCCAATCAGACACAAGTTTAATGTTTCTAATCATGCTTTTTAATTTGCTAAATGCTCTTCTTGAATTCTACAAACAACTGACTTTATCTCCTAAATGTTTTTTTTTTTTGACAATTAAAATTTTTATGTTATCTAATATTGAGTGTTGCAAGAGCACAATATTATGAAATGACCGGAGTCCACTTTGCATTATGATTTATGAATCCGATTCAAAATGACATTCAAATCATGCGTTTGCAATTACTATGTTATGTGCTTGTAAATAAATTAAAGATACATAATAAGTTACATTTAGGCAAGCACAGGCACATAATTTTCAGATCAGGGTTCACGTCTACATTGCAAGGTGGACCTTAGTCTATAGTATAACAATTCAATCATTATTGTATAGACCATACTATCAAATAATGTATATTTAGTACACAAATAATGTACTTTTAATATATTAAAAATGTACATGATATTTTATATAATATACATTCAATACACGAATAATGTACTTTTTGTTATGATTCACATAGCATGTGTGAATCCTTCACACAATAATTTGCCATACCAAATTACCAGTTGATCCAGACCCGATCCATACATCAGGCCCAATATTACAATGATATAGCAAGCAGCCCAAAGACTAAGTAGAAAACTGCTTGGTGAAGTCGAAAGGCCCACATGAATGGTTAAAGCCCAATTTAAGAAAGTAAATGGGCCCAACTGGCCCCATCCACAAGAAAATTAATCATGTGGAGCCGGCATTGGATGTGGAACTGTGGAAGTCAAACAAGAGAAATCAAAGCTGAGTTTCGCATATCAATAATAATACAAATACAATCTTATATAGTATAGTTAGTTGTATCAACTAGTAGTGCTATACAATCTTATATGGTATACATAATTGTATCAATTAATAGTACTATTGGTGTTCATAGTATCAATATAACAAAAAATAGTATACACATATTGTACGTGATATTATTGGTACGGTAGACTTTTCTTAAATACTATTTTTAAATAAAAATTTTGTTATTTTTGTATCGCCGTATATTCTTATACCATCATATCACGAATTATTTAATAAACTTTATTTTTAAAAGTAGGCTAAATGCACTTTAAAAAATTTAATTGCAAGTGATCAAGCCTAGTGGCATACAAGCATGATAGCAATAGCTTTGTACTGTGTATGAAAATTATATATATGAAATAGGGGTTCAGCTGTCATCATGACAGTGAAAGCAAATCAATAAAAATAATGAAACGAATATATTATTATTATTATTATTATTATTATTATTATTATATTATTATTATTATTTTGAGTGACTAAAAAACCTACATTATTACTGACAAATTAAATAAAACAGATAAGTTAAGCTAAGAAAATCATGTGTAACAAGAGAATGCTGATAAAAATCGAGTTCATAGCTTGTTGATAGTTAATATGAAAATCGTTCAATAGTTATTTACCTATTCTAGATTATATTTAACCAACTTTATATATGTAATATCGATGAACTAATTTTATATTAGAATCCAGTCAGGATTGGCCCTAGATACTAAGAAACAAGTTGTAGCATTCTTGGAATAAAACAAAAAGTATATGTAATACATGTTTTGCGGCATAGCAAAGTTGAAGAAGTTGGTGGTACATCATTTTCAGCTCTCACATTGTTTTATTCTGTGATTCCTCTACAAAACATCTCTCTCTCTCTCTCTGTATATATAGCCCTGTCTCTCTCCTAAATCTGGTCATAATCTTCCGCTTTTCATTATTATTATCACTGCTGTATCAGGCCTTGATATGCCCCTTTCAACTACCATATATATAAGGGAGTTTTTTTTTTTTTTTTCTTTTTTTAAAGGTACTACTGAGTATAGTACAATGTAGCATATATTCATACATATTTTTTCAATGGTTCGAAGATTGTGAAAAATTTTTATCACTTTTTTTTTTTATTTTTTATTACCTTTTTAAAACATTGGTATTGTTGGTCTGTGGTTTCTGAGTTATTTTTGAAATGTAAAATTACTTTAAAATTAAATAAGATACAATGTATGACATTCCAAAATTTATAAGACACAGTTTATGTACATTCCATCAAGAAGGGATATTTTATCCCATACTACTACCAACCCTACAAGCTAAGAAAATTATCATATCCAAAAGACAAACTTGAGAGCTTTTGATGATGAAAATTAAAGGAGCAACAACACTACATACATGGGATTTGCATTAAACAAACACCACATTTCACTTCAACACTACTATTATATTCAAAACATCATGGAAGGGTAATGCATGATGTTTTGATGCGACCCTTACCAGACCAGATGTTTTGATACGACTAATCATGTTCGTGTCAGGCAGACAATTATTCAAGAAAACCGGTTCGGGTCAGCACGGCATTCCTAACTCGGCTTATGTCTCTTCCTTTCAGTGTCCTTCCAACGCCTTCACACACCGAGAAAGAGGATATCTGACTCCTCGCATACTTCCTGGCAAGCCATTCGTGCGGCGGCATCATTTCTCCGCCATTTTCATCGTCTTCGTCCCCGTCACTTTCCCAGCTACTCCTCACAAAACCATCACCGGCGGCGCCGCCGTAGATTTTTGACCAGTCAGGTATGTTGACAGGCGCTGATGAGTGTTGTTTATGGGCCATTTTGGGTTCTCTGTTGTTGGACCTCGGGATCATTTTGGCGGCCGTGGATATGCGCCGCCGGGTCGTGGACGACGGCGATGACTCGTCAGCTTCTCCGCCGCCGAAAACCCCCCAGATTTCTTCTTCTTGAAGCTCTTCTTTCCTGAACGACGTCCACCCACTGCCACCTTTCCTGAACGACATCTCCGGCCTGCACAAATCATGTGTCTATGTATCAGATTCAATTCAGATCAGATTTACAACCAAAAAAGACTTAAAACTCGACCAAGACTGACCAGAATCTTCTTCTTCTTCTTCTTCTTCTTCCTAGGAAATATCAAAAACCCTGATACAGATAACTCTCTACTGCAGATCGATCAGAAGATACTCCAAAGATGTTCAGCTTTCAATGTTAAACTCTGTGATTATATTTAACCTTTTGCAGAGAGTTTAATTTGTTGATGGTGGCCTGGGATTATCTTATCTGATCTGATCTTATGGAGGCGCAGAGAGAAAAAAGTGGAACAATGAGCAATCAACAGAGACAGCAGAAAAGAAAAATCACACTTTTGTATATATGTACCTAGTCACCTACACTTCTCCTAAATAAATTATAGCCAGGCCTCTACGAGTCTACGTATATAGGCTATTAGTAAACTTTTTATTTTATTATTTTTGATAAATTAAATTTTTCAGTAGAATATTTTATTTTTGAGTACTACTGACTCTGTTATAATGTAGTATCTACTACAAAGAGTCAATACTGTCTCCACAGGATCGAATTCATGACATTCCATTTTAAGAGTCACTAGATTAACATTTAAATTTTCAAAATTCTTTGTCCAAGAGTCATGGGAGAAGGTAATATTACAACTCGCAAATCGCATGGTCAGTCTCTAAGTTCTCACCCTTTGTTGAGTTGACGGTACAGTCCGCGCATAAAGAGGTCTTCATCATTTCTACTCGGTCAAAATTTCCTAATGACCCACAAATTCCTAGTGAAATATTGAATTATCAACATTATTGTTGGAGCAATGTTTTAGGGTGATTGGTTGAATATTAGTTTTGAAATCAATATTATATATAGTATTGTTGTTTAAACAAATTTGAAGCACAAACTAACCTATTTGGGTGGCGTGTCTAGTTGGTGAAATGACAATTAGAAAAAATGAATTGTGAGAAATAATTAAAAGTGGGGCATGTGGTGTATGTAGGGGCAGTAGAGATGAATATGATTGATTAATATTCAATAACATGAAGCATATATATATATACAATTGAGTAAGGTTAAAGTATATATGAATGTAATGTATTGATATAAAAACAAGGTAATTTATGGGCTCGAAAAGTGTCGGTAGGGATAGAAGTAATCCATATATAATTAATGTGTACGAATGTTAGCTAGTTAATTATACAAACTTAAATTAGTTTAATTCTTTATATTAAATTAGTTTACTTCTTTGTATTTCTTATTGACTAAGGTCATATATATGATGAGTTTCACCTAAAATGTACCTAGACTGCAGGATTTCCGCATGCATAAGAAATCTAACCCAAAAAAAAAATCTCTAACGTTTGTGGCAGGATTTTCAGTATGCATACATAATGACTTTGTTGGAGAAGCAAATGAGAAAAATACTGAAAATAATGGTAGGATGAAGTTAAATCCGATTTTATAATGGTAAAAGTTCTAATTACACCATAGAAATTATAATGTAGATAAAACCTTGTGGTCTAATAGCCACCTAGGATTCTCATATATATTGGAAGTTGTGAATTCGAACCTTAGTGGAGACGTTATTAGCTTTTGTAACTTCATGTTACATTTTAATATATTTTTATTTATCATTTTTCGACCACCGATAGTCACCCGATTCATTGATGTGGCTTTGATAGCAAATAGATACAAATTCATCAAGTCCTAACTACATTACTATAAGAACTAGTGTATAAATATAAATTTAATTTTAAGTCTTATATTTTGGTCAAATTCGAGTACGCATCATCTATTCATCTCATAAACACTTGATAGATTTGATAAAAAAATTTAAATCAAGGGGAATTGAAACAAATTGTTTATGTTTATGTCATCTTTCAATAGAATTTTTCTCAAATAGATATTTTAATTTGATGTATAATTAGCTTTTAAAAAACCTTATCAGCACCTCTGTTAGTGGTGCTTAAGTGCGATGCAGCTGTAATTCAATGCTGTCTTTACATCTCTAATCTTTTCAATTTGAGTAATTATGTGTAATCTACATCATTTTTTATTTTTTTTGTGATCATTTCTCAATTGGGATTATGTTTGACAAACCTAGTTAAAAAGATAGCTGAAAGCTGAAAAACTATAAATGACAAAGATGGAAAACTTTTAATTTATTTTGAAACGCTACTTTAGGTAACGTTCCAAAATAAGTTCTTATTTTAAGTCTACGAACTTATTTTGAAAACATTATCAAACAGAACTTATAACTTATTGCTAGCTTAAAATAAATTATAAGCTCCTAAATAAGCTCTGAGAGAAGATACAAGCTTAGTTTCACCTAAATATATTATTCGAATAGCATGCACTACGAACTTCCTTCTGCATACAAATCTTCTCCATCCGCTCTTAGTTTAATTTGACTAATAATCATCTAATCTTTTAACTTTTCTAGAAACACTTGTATACAAACTATATGACTCATCAGATAAGAAAAACTCATCACCTAATGTGTTCCATTTTGATTGGTGAATAGGGAGGGAAGGGTTTTGCCCTATCTCTTTTACATGACACAAAGCTTGTTAGCTAGGTATGAATCTTGCTTGGGTTTTCGGGCCGCAAATCATTTTCTAAGACAATAATATATAATACTAATTAAGAATTATGAACTTTAATTATTTGTGCATCATCAGTGCATGCATGGCTGCATGCTCTAAACCCTAGTAAATTTACAAAATTTAATCACGTGATAAACAAGGTGACAACATCTATTGAAAATTATATTATAAAATGATATTGTACGTGTGGTTGATTTAGATTTGAAGATTTAATTACGATATGGGACTTTATGAGATCCATTTTATTGAGAAAGTTTTGTTTTAAATAGGATGTTCATTTTATTAATGAAGTGTTGGTCCAACAAGAATAATGAGAATCTATTGAGCTAATGAAAGAAGGAAACATGGAACAAAATAAACAAAGGAGATGCTGTCAAGAGTATTGAACTCATAACCTCCCACTTAACAATAAAATTGTGGCGGCAATTCGGCAAAGAATGAATATCTTGAATGCGGGTTGGACCTGGGACTTGCGGAAACTCTCCGTGCAAAGATGCTTTATCTTATATTTATAGTTTGGAGTTTTTGTGAATGATTAAATGAGGTGTTTTTCAAGTTATTATGCATGCAAAATAGTAAATACATGCATATAAGCCAGCATGCAATGAATCTGCCTAGCTCGTACGTTTTCAGACAAATTAAATTAGAAGAATGATGGCGACAGTAGTGGACAGATCAGAGGTTGATTTTGCAGCTGGCCTGCTGTCGTTAAGTTACTTCAAATTGAAGATCATCGAGGAATTCAACTCTCACTTGTCTTCGTTGAAAACGAGCGTTAGTAGGGAATCTTATCATAGAATTTTGGCAGTTTTTAACTGTACAATAAAGGGTGGTAGATTCATCTGTACAAAACCCGATATTCCTTTTGACTGTCCTCATCCAACGGCTGGTAGCTCGCAGTCAAACACACTGTCAAAAACGTGATTTTTTATCCCCACAAGGTGCACCCACAGTACGTTCCCCTAGTAGATCAGAGGTGGTCAAATCTCGACCCTTAATTTTATTGATGCTAGATTTGGTCCTCCTCTATGAAGTCTCGGGATAAGCCTTCTTAAGACAACAACAAATTACAAAGGTATAATAATAAATATAACACATGTCAATATATACTTCGGATAAGAGTCAAATTTTACTAATGTAACCAAACTTAAATTTGAGTTTTTTTTCAAAGGATTTAAATGTGAGTTAGTTTTATAGGAATAAGAATATCTGTGTTATATGCCAAAAAAAGCTGTTGACATATTTGCATTGCACCATGACCGAAATATAATGGCGATTATCTTTACTTAAATGGGCCTAGCCAGAAGTAAAATGTCCATTTTCTTTTGTTCGTAAAATATTTTTTCCAGTGGGCCTTGGTCGGCCCATTTATGCACGTAAGTTGACAGGTAACATACGTAGCGCCGAAATTAGGTAAATCGTGTGTCGACTACATCCACGTGTCTTCTCTTCCTAACATTTGGGCTTACTTGGCATATATACTTACACAGTTGCACATATATATATATATATATATATATATATATATATATACTTCCATTCCAATCCATTTTCCATCCTAATCTTACAAGCTCAATCTATGGGTACGTTTAACTTGCGGTCCGGTTTCATGAGACTTTCGATCAGTTGGTTAACTAACCATAAGCATGTTTGGTTCAATTAAGATTATAATCAATGGTGTTTGCCTGAAACAAGATATTCAGCGAACAAGTCCCACAATCTTTCATTTTGTAACTTGATTCCACCAACTCCCCATCCAGCAATGCCCAATAGTATCTTGGTCAGGTATATACGTGGCTTCAATTTCGCTTCTCAGCCTTTCCTTTTTACCCATTCTGTTTCATTCAAGAGCAAATCATCCATGTTTGATGCTGTTCTGAATTTCTGATAGCCAATGAGCATCCTTTTACCCATTCGGCTTAACTTAAGAGCAAATAATCCATGTTTGATACTGTTCTGATAGCCAATGAGCATGCTTCTGCCTCCATATATGATGCGTTCCAGACCTTCCGGTTAGGTTGACAGTTAAATCTGACTAATTCATTCATTCTCCAGCCTCAAGACCACAGAGCTTACTCGTCCTATCTGGAATTGGACCTCTCAGGCGTTGAACCTTGTGTTTCAGGGCCGAAAAGGTATACCAATATACCATTATGCTTCATCATTTTACAAGTAAATTCTTTCAGATCTGTGAAATGTTGTCATTTTTAACAGGCCCCATCATCCGTTCCTCTAAAAGACATGAAGGCTGATTGGCATGCATGCCTAGACAACAGAGTTCGGTTCAAGGTGAGATGTGTGAACTTAACTCAACTCAAGAGTTGGTGAAGATGATCACGAGAACGGCTTGCGAAGTTATGTCCTTTTGAGTTATGCAGGGATTCTCTGTGCTAAGGAGGAACAAGGAAAAGTTGTGAAGTTCGCATTCCATGGACAACCTGCTGAACTAAAGCATGGCAGCATTGTCATAGCAGCTATTACAAGCTGCACAAACACATATGAAGCTATAACTGATGGGAATCCATTCTGGAATGAGCTATCTGTCCCTTCATCCAATCTCTATGCATGGAATCCAGACCGCCGACCAAATCTCACCGCCAGGTAGCATCCACAAGGATAGCCCGGCTGCGAGGTACCTAATGGAGCATGGAGTTGACCCAAAAGAGTTCAACTCTTATGGCAGCCGTCGTGGTAATGATGAAGTGATGGCTAGAGGTACCTTCGCCAATATGCGCATCATTAACAAGCTTTTGAATGGTGAAGTCGGTCCAAAAACCATTCATATACCAAGTAGAGAGAAACTGTATGTGTATGATGCAGCAATGGTGAGTTACAGTCTTCATGGGATTTGATGTTCTTGGGGTTTTACAGTTTTCTACCACCATTTCTGTTTATTACTGATGCATTCAGTAACTGTACAGAGATATAAGTCTGCAGGGCAGGACACCATTATTCTGGCAGGAGCAGAATATGGGACTGGCAGTTCAAGAGATTGGGCAGCCAAGGGCCCAATGCTACTGGTAACTATCTGTCCGGCATTCTATAACCGTCTAGTCTTACTATTACCTTAATCTTTTAGTTTTGAGATAGAACACGTCATTCAATTCTGTCATTCTGGAATAGGAGTGAAAGCTGTGATAGCAAAAAGCTTTGAAACCATCCATCGGAGTAACCTCGTGGGGATGGGCATCATTCCGCTATGTTTCAAGTGCGGTGAAGATGCAGAAACCCTGGGCCTCGACGGTCATGAGCATTATACTATCAGCCTTCCACAGAAAATTAGTGACATAAGGCCTGGGCAGGATGTCACAGTGACAACAAACACTGGCAAATCTTTCACATGTATGCTTAGGTTCGACACAGAGGTTTGTGCCCTGTTTCATTGGAGTAGGAAAACCAGTGTTAATTCTACTATGCAAAAACCAGTCAATATGTTTCCTGACAATTTCTTGGTGTTGAACTGTGTCTGCAGGTAGAGCTGGCATATTTTGATCATGGTGGCATCCTTCAATATGTAATTCGGAACTTGATAAAACAGAAGAAACAGAAGAATACCAAGTAGTGAAGAGTACAGTTTATCATATCAAATTATACTCTTGAGAATTTGAATTCAAATAATAAAAGCCGTACAACTTATCATTAGATTATACTTTGAGTTCTAAAAGGAGGGTATAAATATTCATTTGATAGACTAATATCATACCTATGTACATGCTTGGCCTATCATTGCCTGACAAAGGGTGTGCACTCAACACTTGAAGTGAAGGAAAACAAAGAGATGAGAATTCAAGTGTTCAAACCAGTGAATATCTTGGCTAGTTCCGGATGTGTAAGGATTTGGTTGCTTGTGAGGCAAGTGCCAGAGCCTTTGCTTTTGTGCTCATCATCACCCATTCCCTCTCTGCACGCCGTTGGCGTTGCCTTGCATTCTTGGCACGCTTTGGTGCTAGCCGGTATCTCTTTCTTCAAATGCAAGCCTGAATTTTTCAGCAATGGACAGTTCATCTGGGCTTGAAACCGATGGCAATAAAGTTGTGTGTGTGATCCCAGACACTGCCCACGTTTTTGGGTCAATATCTTCGACTATTGGATCATCCAATGTACATCTAGTGTTGCTTCGCGAGGAACTTCAAGCCCCCTGAAACCCAGAGGAGAGGTCTTCGGGTTCACTATGATGCGAGGGCATTCAACATGCAGATTCTCTAACAAATGCTTCTCAATCTTGGGCTGTAGGAAAAATAAGATAATCAGTCTCAAAACCTCATACAACATCCAACAAAGACTAGCATATAGAAAGAATGAAGAACATCCCATAAACAATGAAAAGCTACATTCATACCCACACTAGCCAGCGCAATGACTGGGCACCGTGAGCTATTTCTGAGGCATCAACTTCCTCCCACGACTCTCCCTCCACATCTTTGAGGCTTGGTTTCAACATATTCAAGCATCCCCGTGCAGTGTTCTCACTCTGTGGGCACCCTCTGCAACATTAACGTTGGTTCACTCCTGTTATGTGGTTGTACCCTTTGTCAAAACCCAATGTATTGGTCTATCTCATTAATATGGGTTAACAATTATAATAAAAACAGCACTATAGATTCATTATGTATGTTGATATCTAAACCTCATGAAGTGGTTCTCTCTCTCTCTCTCTCTTCTCAAAACACCAATTTAATTACCCAAGGCAATTCAAGAACCGGAAATCACCCTCAAAGAAAATGCAGGAATCTCCATAATTACTACTCCGTATTTCTTTTAATATTATTTATTAACACTAAAAACTATGGAGAAAAATAAAGATTCAACCAAAAACCATGCTTTGAAGACTTAAAACCATAATACTATAATATCAACTACAGCAGGAATAGTACATACCCCCATCTCAATATCTCCAGTGACTGACATTGCTGCAAGAGTTCTGAAACACCAGCTGATGTGACTTTGCTGCACCGACTGCACAATACATATTTCCAATATGAGTGCAGAGTTTAAAACCAGATTCAACATTTGCTTCATTGAGTGCCACATCAACAAAATTGAAAAAAGGAAAATTTCAAATGCAGCTTAGAGATTCACTTATAATAAAGGGAGAAAAATAAACATCAAATAATTTTAGGACAAGACATGAGTATCATGGGATGCTTCTCAAACTCAAAAAAATTTGAGAGCATTAGTGACTAGTGAGTACATTAAACATTAATAAGCAACACGGTTATATTTCTTTTGGTGAAATCAACATAATAAGAACAAGTGAACAACAATAATGATAGTATGCTAATACCTTACATCTACTGCTTTTAGATATTTGCAAGTCTTTACCACTTCTGAGAGGCCAACATCAGAAACATCAGAACCAGATATATCAAGGATTTCCCATGAACTTTCAGCTAAAGCCATGATGATATCATCATTCAATAACTTTCTCCTCCTTGCAATTGCTGTAAGTGCCATCTGTGCAAAAATGTCTCACATAAGCTTACAATATGGCTACAAATTCACTTCTTCAAGTCTTTACCAAAGTTGAAACATCAACTGGATTTTTTTTAAGCTTATACTTATATTCAGGATAAATTTCATATCTGATCTCACTGACAATTACAATTGCACAAAGTTCAAATTTAATGGAACTATAGTATGATTCTAGCTTCCAAGAAGATATCTTTTCTATCACATGATTAATCTGAAAATCTATGCACCATCAGATGCTATCAAGCAGCTACCTTCCTACAAAAATTCCTGTTTCCATACAAGTAAAATTCATGTCTTTGGTTGCAGTGAAAAAGATGAAGGGGAGAAATTAACCTTAATATTAGGAGGGAAATTAGAAGCGATTCCGGCCAAGTCTTCGATGATATCCTCAAAATGTCTACCGATGACTCCAAGGCACAAGCTCACTAAGCTCGGAAGCTGTCTCCTCTTAATTGGCAACACTGTCATCCCAACAACCATCTCATACAACAGTTAATTTTCTCAAATCGAACACTATTCGACAAGGAACTTCAGGGAATTCACGAAATCTATACAAGCAAGCAAATTCATATCTAACAATTTGCAAATAAAAGGAAGAGAAAGTTACACGTATAGGAAGATTGAAATGGCTTTTGCAAAGGCTTTGGTACACTTAGATCCTCCGGAGCTCTTCCTTTTTCCATCGACTATGAGAGATGAAGCTGGTCGGAGATTCCGATTTCTGCTTATGTTTCTGATTTTTTGGTTTGTTATAGTCGCCGGAGAAGAAGAAAAATTGTAACTTCGCTGCCTATTAAAAGGCCGTTCGCTCTTGCGGTCTCCCGTTGCCGACTTACTATCATTATTGGTTTTTTTTTTGCCCTAAATAAAAAGATATTTATACTTTTCCTAAAATACAGGAGGGAAAAAAAAAATATTTTCCAAAATTATAATTGTATTGGAAAAAAATTTCAAATAAGCCCTCAAACTTTACTCAAAATTATAATTAATCCATCTAACATTAAAAAAATTCAAATATATACTTAATTGTCATTTTGATACATTTAAACACAAATTTCCCATTTTGATACATTTATATGTACTCAATAGTAAAAAAGAAGAAAATTACATAGACTTATGAACGTGCTTTGATATTGATGGGGATAATTTCCCGGGCTTCGCGCCTATACGAAGGTCGGTCTCGGACCCCCGGTACGAGACGAACCTGATCCGATCATCAAGGGTCTCTTCGGCAAGCCTTCTCGACCTTCATTGCCCACCAGGCTTCAACAGAAGGATTTGAGAATGGTTCCGTAACTTTGGTTGAACCGACTTGTCTAGGTCGGGCCGACCATCAAGCACCTCGTAGCGGAGCGCTGTGCTCAGAAGAATATTGACACACGGCCAAGACCCCTTGAGCCTCAATTGGGGCCGTGCATGGAATCCACGTGCTCAGCATGTTGTGGGCCCGGAATCTATCCCCTAATAGCTACTATAATTACCCTAATAGCTACTATAATTACCGTATTAATTATTGTTAGGATGGACTTTTTGGCTATTTCTACACTATAGCTATTAGCTCAGAGATCTCTGATCCTCTGTCATGTAAACCAGGCTAATACTCCTTAAACCAATAAACAGATCAGGCTCAGGGTCCGAACTCGGAACCTATCTGAGATTGTAGTATGTATACGATACGCTGTATATACATTCCAGCTTTAAACATCATAACTCTTCAAGATTCAAACTAGATATGTTTGAGAGAAATCAAACTCTTTTCACTTAAATCACATAATGCTTTGCCTTTGGAAAACATGGAATAATGGTTCAAAGCTGTTTCAAACAATCATAAGTGGCTAGAGAGTGATTGCCTTTGCACAATTTAGCAACACCAAAGAAAAATACAAAATGCCCAAGCTTTTACAAGAGTGTAGCCATTAACTCCAACATAAACTTAGCTGAGAAGACAACAAAGTTAAATTCTACATCAGACAGAGATGTCAACCTTAAAGATAAGGCAACAGTTAGAGGTCTACAGATGCAAGTCGGCTTGAGCGGAAACTGCAACTGCAGACGATGGTTTCATGACATGCAGGCTTACAGTGTTAGATCGAAAGCTTGGGTTGCTGTTTGGTTCCTGATCTCATCATTGTGCAAAACTCTTCGTAGTTGATTCTTCCATCCTGGAGATTTTAAGAGAATTAGCGGAGTTTGTTATTAACATTTGATTCGTGAAGAGATGATATAACTTACATGATCTGCATCGACTTCAGATATTATTTCCTTTATAGTTGCTGCATCAGCTATTCCGTGTTCCTTCATAGCAGTCTCGGAGTTCATCTCTCGTGATAAATCTACAACAACGTGGAAGAAAGTTAGAGTCGATTGTTCGGTATTCTGCAGGATATTATTAACATTATCTGCAGGCTGCAGCATACACATACCCACTGCTATCCTTTATCAAAATACTGAAACGCTTTGTATAGATTCTCTTCTCTTTCTAGCCTGTGCTTGTGCATTGTAGCCAGTGATGATTCGATGTAGTCTATCGAGCCATTTCCATCTACATCAGCCTGCAAGCGTACGAAATTGGAATTACTAAACCGTGAAGATCGTCTAATCATTTGAAATTAGCAACTTTAGTCTCCCGAGGTCTATTATATCTTACAGCTTCCATCAACTGCTTAACTTCAGCTCTGTGAGATTTGCCCGAGTTGGGCCAATCCCTTCTTCAGTTCTTCGTACGTAATTGTACCACTGTTGTCAGTGTCGATATTCGTGAACATTGCTTTCAGTTCCATGAATTTCTTCTTCTGAGAGATTTTCTGCAATAAACTGGAATTCCAGAAGTCACTTCAAATTAGCTAAGGAGCTCAGAAAAACGGAGAAATAATAGGACATACCCACTGACCCAAAGAGACCTGACTCTGCTTGGCAGAGCTTATTTAGAAGCTTATAGCTTATTTTAAACTACTAATAAGCTATACTAAAATAAGCTAGTAGGTAGCGTTTCAAAATAAGTTAGTAGCTTTCCTAACTTTTTCTTCATCCTTATCCTTATTATTTTAAATAAATAACATCCTTTACCCTTCAAATTAAAACCCTTTTGACTTTTTTAGTCTTTTTACATTTACCAGTTTATCAAAAAACTAATTTTACCAAACACTTTTAAGCATAATCAGCTAGCTTAACAGCCTTTCAGTTTTCAGCTTCTAGCTTATAGTTTTTCAGCTTTCAGCTACCTTTTCAGCTAGTTTGCCAAACATAGTCCTATAATGATTCTGGACAGAGGTTGGGTACATTAGGAATCTCAGAAAACTTATGTTTTATAGTTGTTGCTAGCTACCATAGGAGCATACATGTGACTTTAGCCGAGAATATCAGAGAATCCAGCATGATAAAAGCCCAGAACCCATCTCAGCATATCATTCATATAGCACAGTGAAATGATTGGGGATTTGTGCTTATATAATCGTTACGGTGAATTATAATTTATAATGAAGATGTTTGCTAATTCCTCAGATTACCTTCAGGGCAAGTTTTTTGAGTTTGTTCATTGCTCTGAATTGCTTCATTCTCGAGAGGACAGCGCTATCTAGTGGTCTGTCAGATGCTTCTCCATCTTCTCGCATCCATGGATGCTCTGTCAGCCAGAGAACCAAGAAGTTGATTACAACTCCAGAACCAAGATGTTTAAAGATGAATCGAAAATCATATTTATGCCACATAATGGAATTAAAAACGACAGACCCACTGCACAATCAAGCCAAAAAAAGAACTTTTTTGTTCACATATTAAATAGTTTTGTTCTTAATGATTTAAACATACCAAGAACCTGGGCAGCAGTAAGGCGTCTCTTTGGGTCTGGTGCTAGCATCCTCGTACTAGGTCCTTGGCAATGCTTGATATAGAAGGCCAAGGTTTTGTTTGGAAGTCGAGTTCTCCTTTAAGTATAGCATTAAAGATCCCCCGCTCAGTTTCTGCAGAATCAATTTCAAAAACCATAAGTCCTAGACACGAGCAAACCAAAGAGTTGGTTCTTTGAACGAGACTATATAGGTGTTCGTATTTACCAGCCCAGAAGGGAGGTACACCACTGAGTAAAATATACAACATAACTCCTGCACTCCAAACATCCGCTTCCTTCCCATACTTTCTTCCCAAGACTTCGGGAGCAACATAGTAAGCACTTCCGACTAAATCCTTATACACCTTTCCTGCAAAAGGGTTCATCACAAAATCACGAGATATATAACAAGGAAGGCAACATAACTATCACAACTGATATCACATAACACAACTTTACATAGAATATGAACTAAGTAGATAACCGGACTTTGTTTGAGTACTATAAGTGCATGAATTGTGGAGCAATTACCTTCTTCAATGAACACTGATAAGCCAAAATCAGTAGCCTTCAAGGCAGCATTTTCAGTTTTATCAGACAACAAGAAATTCTCGGGCTTCAAATCGCGGTGCATCACACCCATAAAATGGCAAGTATGAACAACACTGACTATAGACCTGCAAAGAGAGGCGGCAGCCCTTTCGCTATAGTGGCCCTTAGCAATAATCCGATCAAAAAGCTCTCCACCAGCACACAACTCCATCACAAGATACACAGAATTAGCATCCTCATAAGCACCCTTGAACTCAACAATGTTGGGCTGCCCACTCAAGTGCTGCATAATCTGAACCTCCCTCCTCATATCATCCTTATCGCCCTTGGTCACAAGCTTTTTCTTGGAAATTGACTTGCAGGCATACTGCTTACCAGTTGCAATCTCAGTACACAGATAGGTAACCCCAAATTGACCCCTACCCAGTTCTTTCCCCAGACTGTAATGTGCCCTAACATCTTCATATGCCTTACCCAGAATTGCATCCGACTTTGAAACTGGTTTTGAGATTGATGGTGGCCGTGCAGGCAGTCCAGCTCCCTGCCCAGCTGACTTTGTGTACTCAATGTGAGTCTGATGGGGATGGCTTCCTCCTCCTCCATGCCCACCTTCTGATCTGTGCTTTTCACCATGCTTATGTCTGCTTGAACGGTTACCCATCTCTCTTACTCTTAGACAATAAAAAGTAGCAATTTAGCAACAGCCCAGATTAGGATTTTTACAGATGCTCCTGATTATGAAAAAAGATTTGATTTTTTGCAAGATATGACAATGTAATGGATCAACTAAGCTAAAAAAACGCTGACTTTTTTCCTTACCGGAAATTAAAAGAGAAGAAACGCCCAGCTGAATCCTCCAAGACTAATCAGAAAGGAGGAACGTGAAGACTAGAGCAGCTTTGTATATTACAGTCAATTTACAGTATAAGAGGTTGTCCGGTTTAGATAGACCGGGATTGGCCCTTCCAAGAAAAGGGGTGGAGAGAAGAAAGAACATCACTCTTTCGTCAACGGGTCCTGTTTAAGGAAAAAATATTCCGGAAAACACGCTTTTCGTATCAAAGGTTTCTTCCTACGCGTTTGATAGTCTGTTGTTTTTTGGTGTTTTTAAGGTAATAGCTAATAGCTAATACTACATACATTGTATATTTGTATTCCAATTATAAAATTCTTCTTCAAGCCATCTTGACTAATCAACTTGGCAGATTAACTGAGTGAAAAGTTAAACTTAAGAATTCAAATTGGTAACTTTCTGTTTGAGAAAGTTACAATTATGTCATTTGACTATATTTAAATTATATATTAAATTATGAGTTTAATAGTAAATTCAAATACGCTTTAATACGTGAGTACATGCATTAGTGTGCACACTGATACTAATGATGTGTACGCAGAAACTTCATTTAGTTGAAGCTTTTACATGTGCAGATAGATGTACGGTTGAATTGGAGTTTCTGGGAAGCAACATCATCATCATCATCCACGAAAAAGCCAGACAACACAGAGGATTAGCTTATGGGTGTGTTGTAATTAGTTATTAGCTTATTGTATTAGTGAGTTTGACTAGTTTATAGCATTAGTTGAAGCTAATGGATTATATACAAAATGATGGAAACAAGGCCTGTTTAATAAAAAGAAGCCCAACTCAATAAGCACCATGTGGCCATGGTCCATATATGGAGAAGAAAAAAACAAGGCCTGTTTAAAAGCCCAAAAATGTGGGCTGTTGTTATTCGGTGTCAAAGTAGCTTATCAAGCCAATGCAATACAATTATGGGCAAATTATGCCCTGGACCCGTGTCCACAATGAATTGTTGACACGGGTCCAAAACGACGTCGTTTTTTAAAAAAATCGCGTCATTTAGTTAAAAAAATAAAATTCGCGCGTGTTTTGTCGTTAACGGCGGTATTTTTTTTTGGATTATGAATGACAGTTATGCCGTTATGAATGTACAGTTATGCAAATTATGAAATTATGAAACTTACAATTATGAACATTATATAGTGGATAAAATTATGACCATGGAGCTTTAAAAAATTGATATAGAGCTTCGAAGATTATGAATGTACATTAGGGTTATGAAGACAGTTATGGAGTTATGAATTTACAGTTATAGAGTTATGAATGTTTACAGTTATTGATCGAATTATGAACAAATACTTCTGACCATTATGAACTTGATAATTATGAACTATAGTGATAATAATTTAGGAACAATAGAGCTCTAAAATTGTGAAATAGAGCTTCGAAAATTATGAATGTACAATTATGGAGTTATGATGTAACAGTTATGAAGTTTATGAATGTACAGTTATGAATTGGTTAGTGTTGTGAAAATGTAGTGATTATAGAGTTGGATGAATGTACCTGTTATGGAGTTATGATATGTATAATATTATTGGCATATAGTAATAATAAATGTTAAACATAACTCTATAACAAAACAGTCTGAAATTAAAAAAAAAAAAAAAAAAAAAAAAAAGGATACCATGCCGTTAGCACTGTGTTACCCGTGTCCAGCTTGCAAGCTGGACACGGGTCCAGTGCTTAATAACGACTACTACCAATTTAGTAAGTACGCCGGTTCTGATTCTCTTTGGCCATATATTGGTTGAGCTCCCCGTGAAACGAGGATTCGTTGAATCTGGTGATATCTTATATCGTTTTTGTATATGGACAGAATAAATAGTATCGAGCTCATCTTCTCAGTCGTTCACACCCCAAAAAAAAAATAAGTAAAAAAAATATGTGGACATTCAGGTTTACTACTATCAAAGTATTCATGGAATGGTGTCTGTTACGGAGTATTCATCGTAAATGCCTGTTATACATGAAGTGTAATCTGTGAAGCATGCGTAATGATATGATTATGCAATTAACTCAATCTTAATATTATGATAGAATTATAACTGATAATATTCATATTGTTTAATAGTCAGAATATGAATTAGGAATGTATGTGAAATAAAGGATTATGAGAAGTGCAATATATAATTAGTCTTCATTTCAGTAATTATGAACTAGTCGTTTTGTACCTTGATTCTTTCACTAAAGAATGTAACTCTCATAACTCTTCATTTAACAAGGAAAAGATTTGGTATGAAAATAGGATTGGTTTTATGCTGCGTTCAATTCAAAGACCAAAACAGCTGTCATGGTATGTTCATGCTACCATTAAATGAGCTGCTAGTGTATAGGACCACGAATGCGTCAGCTCGCGAATACCTGCGCCGCAGAGTAAGGGTATCTCACGCATCGGGTATTGGATTTTGACTGATTTTTGTGAGTATGGTTTCACTGTTTGTCATGCGAAGAGCGTAGAAAAGATTAGTTTGGTTCCATGCTGGTTGAGGACTGATTTTTTTTTGTGATAATCGCTGCATGGTTGTTCCTCACAAAAATAGCGCTATAGCCATTGGCTCATTCTGCTAATAATGGTTATTGCTCCGCTCCTATTACTGTCTCGCGTATTATGTGGACTGTTTTAATATTTTGATGAAAGTTTTTTATTTGAAGTTCTTTCAATTGCTTCCTTTCTCTTCTACTACGCGAAGTCAGCTCTGCCAAGAAAACAATCTATATTATATCGTCATGTATCATGAGTGATTGCTCTAAGTAAGTGTCCTCATTCCTTTTTTTTAATATACTTAATAGTTTTTTTTTAAAACTTCTTATTTTGATCCTGTATACCTGTTCCTTAAATCTCAATCTAATTAACTTCAAGACTCAACATTAATTAAATGTACACGTCTACGCACAAATAAGCTCAATCCAAACTCAATCCTCTAATATTCGCGGCTTGAACCGAACCCTTTCTATACCTTGCCTCTAGCAGTAAGTCTTAGGTTAGACTTCTCATCCACTAGACTTTTTTTTTTTTTTTTTTTGTTAACCCGGTTTCCAACTTTACCAAATTAATTCATGGACCCTAGCCTATAAATCTACCCAATTCAATGTTCACCAGAAAATAAATCAACTAATCAGGTATGTCTAACTTCAAGGAGTCTATAACTTAACCTACTTCAACTCGATCAGGAGAGCTAACTAATGGAAATGGAAATGGAAGCTAGGCCTAACGTGACCACTACTATTCCCTAACAGCACCTGGTTTTGGGGTTCGTCATAGTTCATAACTATTCCATACAATATTTAATTAACTGAATGACGACGACCTACCTTACTTTAAATACCAAGTGGCTATGTATCACTAATATTAGTAATGATACTAGCTAGAAAAGGGAAACTTCATTTATAAATCCCACGAAAACCTTAGCCACAAGAAGATGATTGAAGGGAAATATTATTATATTGAACATACATACTATAGAGTATGGATGTGAATTGAAGCCTAACAAATTAAAGTTATAGGAAAGATGATTATCAATATCATTGCATATCGATAGTAAGAACTAAGAATATTATAGTTTTATATTATTATTTTACCTGTATTTATATATGTTATATTTATCTCTAAATTTATAATAATTATTTTGTGTGATGGATGGATTAACTCTAATTAAGTTTTGAGCGGGTTGGTTGTGTGATCTGAGTGTATTTATGATGCCAGATAGATTTGGTTATCTATTTTTTAAAGTTTGACAAGCTTAGTAATGCATAGATGTCATGGGAATATTTATAGATTTTAGGTTATGGATTTATTTTACAGTGGACGGCATGCATCTATATGTATGAGGTAGGGTTGGAACTAAGGTATAGTATTGCGAAGTTTTTTGATGTTGAGAGGATTGAGATATTTATGTGTATGACTGTATCTTTGATCGGTATTCAGTAATCATATATGTGTTATTAATAAGTTGTGCATCTATCGTGTAGCAGACATTTAACTTTGGCTGTTCTTTATGATTACCTTCCTATCAGTTTAATGTTTCGTAGATTCGAGGATAGAGATGTGTCATTGTAGATCCTGAG
>VALG01002589.1:0-17480 GCA_009835305.1 Ipomoea purpurea
TGAAACAGGCTCCTTCACACTCATTCCAAAGATATTGCCTTCCATGGCAAGTGTAAAATAATATTCCGAATGTGGATTTTTGGTATCCAAACATCTGACATAATCTGAATCCGAATAACTTATTAACCTCCAGGTTATTCAGTTTCTTTTATAGTGAGCATGTGTGCCTTAGTGCTTGTAAGTATCACATGACCCTCTTTGCAGTTTTCCAGTTTATATCTTTCTAAAATTTGTTAATGTGAGTCTTCAGGATGAAACCTAAATCCCATGTGATCTATTATGGAATAGATTTCTTATTCCAATCACATATGAAGTCTCACCCACATCCTTATTTCAAGTTCTTAGAAGATATTCCTTAACATCACGCAACATCCCTTTATTATTAGCAGCAAGAAAATGTCGTCAAACATGTAATGACTAGGATTACTAAATGCTTCCATTAACCTTTATGTAAGATAACACCGATCACGGTGATCTCTAACAGAAACCAAAATGCCCAATTTCAAGTACCATTGTCATAGAAGCATGTTTTAATCCATAGATCGATCATTTCATCTACAACCAAGATTTCCCTTTCCTGTGGCCATAGAAGCCTTGGCGGGCTAATCCATGTATAATTCCTCTTTTAATTTACCTATTCCAGAGAGGCAATTTCAACACATTTGGTGGAGCTCAAGAACAGAATGAGCCACCAAAACAAAATAATTCTCAGGAGAATTATTATCCTGTATGGCTTGGTTAAATGAGAACTGGATAATTATCAATGCTCAAGTTCACTTCATGCTCAAGTGCATAAACAAGTCATCAGGAATGACTGATCTTTTCTATCTAGTAGATCTCCTTAATGCCACTTCCTGCTGAGATTTCACTTGATCATCATCTTGACTTCAACCTCATCTTCATTTACAATAGCTTCCTCATGTGGAATTTGAGCATCTAGTTGTTGTTGTTCCAAAGTATTTCCATAAGGCTACACTGCACTGCAGCAATAGGAACAACAACAGGAAAAAAGGATCACTTGATGAATCTAGATCCCCATCAATGACTCCTTAATCTCAACATTACTGAGCTCCCACACTCCCACTGACTTGCCATTTTAAATGAAGCGAGCATCACCAGACTCAACAATCCTCGTACTTATGATTAGGACAATAAACATGTACCCTTTAGACCTTTCTGGATATCCAATGAAATAACCACTAATGTTCTGGATTCCAATTTATTTTCATGTGGATTATATATCCTCACTCCAGCTTGACAGCCCCAAATGTGAAGATGCCTCAAACTAGGTTTCCTTCTTGTCCACAGTTCATAAGGTGTTTTATAAAAACAACTTACTAGGAACCCTATTTGAGTAGTATGTTTGTCTTTAATGCATATATCCACAATGGAAACAGGCAATGTACAGTTATTTACCTTTACTCCTAACCATTTCCCTTAGAGTACGATTTCACCTTTCTTCACACCATTTTGATGTGGTGGGCCTAGCATTGTGTATTATGCACAAATGCCCTTAGATTCGAGGAATTTCTTTAAATGGGCCGAAAATTTGCCCAACTTTTTGATGTTTTCCCATAATACTCATCACCTTTATATGATCTAATTGTCTTTACCTTTCTATTTAAACTGACTCTCAACTTCAAATATGAATGTCTCTGGGACATCCACAGACTGAGATCTTTCACGCAGTAAATAGATGTAACAGTACCCAGAATGATCATCAATAAAGGTAATAAAGTATTTATCACCGTCCAAGACGGATCATCAAAAGAGACCACAGATATCTGTATGTATTAAATCAAGTAATCATGAGCTTCTTGTGGCTGAGTGTACTGATACATGTCTGACTTGCTTTACCTTTATGCAATCGACACATGCACCATTCCAGTCGTAAAATCCAATTGAGACAAAAATTCCAACTTTAATAAGTCTCAATATCCTTTCTTTGGATATATGACTAAGCCTTTTATGCCACAAGTCAGCTGAAGATTCTTTTGGCGCACTCCTTTTAACACAAACATCACATTAAACAAGGAATTAACAAAGTCATCATTAAGATTGAAACAGTATAGTGTATCCAACAAAACACCAGAACCATAAAGGGTTTTGTTGATACGAACATTTGTTTCCAATCTTAAACCCAATGTTTCCAAACCTAGCTGTTGAAACAAGATTCCTAGAACAATTTGGAACATACAGACAATTCTCAAGATCAAGGCAAAAACCCTGTATCCAGCTTAATTCTGTAAGTTCCAATACCTTCAATTCTAGCTTTCATCATGTTTCCCATGAAAAGACACTTTTCATTTTCCCTATGAGGTTGAAACATCAAAAAACTTGCTTAATGTTATAAACATGTGTTCTAGCACCAGTGTCTAACCACCAAGTATTAGGAACCTTAACAAGATTGGATTCAAAGCATACTGAAACTGAATGTATAATTTTATTTCCCATCCAAGCTTTCCTCTTCAGGCATCAGCCTTCTTGTGCCCAGGTTTGTTACAGAATAGCATTTCTGCACTTTCTGAACATTACCTTGCACTTCATAGGATGCTTGACCTTCTTTTTTTTTAAACTTGCTGCTATTACTACTGACATCAGAACTGTCACCATTATAGCGTGATACGATAGTGTTCACTGCAAACATTTATCTCACATATCAATTGCTTTGAGTAACAAACCTTTATTCAGACTATAATTTATAGACCTTAAGTTTGCATTTAAATCCGCTTTGGGTCAAATTTAAATACAATGTCAATTTACCGACATGCATCATTCACACATACTTGAATGAGACTATTCATCAAGTTTCAATTTAATATATAGGTCATCTTTGGACATGCACTACATATTAACAAAACAAGAATCATAATCTCCTAAATTGTCATTAATCACATGTCTGATCTACCTTTTGGACAACCGCTAGAACCATGTGTTAATGATCACAAATGTTTATCAATCCTTTAGTGTCATTCAACGATGCAAAATACTTGTGTACGATAAACATTTGTAAACATAAATAATTGTTTAGCTATTTCCTTGAGTGGGCCACTTTGGTGCTAACACACTCGCCTTATGCTAATAATTCATTTATGTAAGTAAACCTTAATTTATATATATGCTGTAAACACAAACATAAATGATTTATATATATGCTTTGGCGACTAACGCACTCGCTTTATGCTAATAATTCATTTATAAACATATATATAAACTAATAGTGGATATAACCTCCAACCATAATTGATCCCAAATGAGCCTATAATTTAAAGCAAGTCCTTAATGCCTTAAATAAACCAAACAGCTCAAATATAAACCCAAATTAAATGAGCCTAGAATTTAAAGCAAATCCATAATACTTTAAATAACAAAATAGACTAAATATAAACACAAATTAAATGAGGCCTAAAATTTAAAGTGAGTCCATAATACTTTAAATAACCCAAATAGACTCAATTTATTGTCCAAACAAAATAAACTTTAATTTATATGTCGTTCTCTTATAACATATAATTCATGATTTGATAGAGACAAATCATATAACATATGAATCATATACCGTACAAACACAGTACAACTAACATTATATGTTTCTTGATTCCATATGATTCAATTCCAAAAAATATATACATACATCTGATGACATATATGTTTGTTTGTTTGATTCCAGGATGACTTAAAACATGAATTTTGACAAATAGTGGGATTGATTTCAACAAAACAATCAAACAATTCCAACATAGCAACAATTCCATATGCATTTGATGTTTGATACCATATATTATCAACCGACAGTGCATATATACAAGGCAACCATAATATATTGATGTGAATAAATCCATGATATATGCAACAAAATGCAATGCACAGTACTGTCAACATATGCAATACAGGTATGTATATTTGATCGTGGAATGAATATGTTAATGGAAATTCATATAATAAGTTCATCATCAACAAACGCATCCAATCAATTAAGCTATGTACACTATCCGTATAATAAGTTCTATCATCAAAGAAACCATACGACAGTGATAAACAATTAAACCTTAAATTAAAATCCCCAAATATCATGAACCCTAATTTTAGTGATTAATCAATTTACAAGCAGGCTCTGATACAAATGTTAAATAATCTTTTATGCGCTATAACTTAAATGCGGAAGCACAATTAACAATGATCGCATGTAAATCAAATCAATCAACTAAACAATGTTCATGATCATGGACTTTTAATTAAATAGGAAAGATAGACTTACTTGGTTCCATTGAAGATGTAATCTCTAATTGAATGAATCAAGAATATAATGTTCACCTCTCTGATCCGTATACCTTATTCACCTCCTGATGATACGGAGACTAGAAAACTTAGAGATTTGAAACTTGTTAAGATCCCTAGAGTTTTCCTGGGTATTTATAGATGTGAGAAACCTCTTTCAAGAGGAATGGGGAACCTCCTTTAGGAATAGAAATCCCTTTAGGAATGTGACCTCCTTTTAGGAATAGAAATCCCTTTAGGATTGTAAAACCCATAACCTTTATCCATTATACATCTTTTAACCCTTATAAACTTAAATTTTAACAGAATGAGAGGGAGGGAATTTCACCCAGTAATTCCGCCTTTACACATCACTAATCATCAACGTGAGTACCTTATGGAATTACAACCTTTATTATATAAATCATTGTTAGGAAAATAATTATTTCTAACACCTTGTATTCGGTCTCAGTCGAAGAACGAGCCACGATAGTTGCGATGTTTCCGACAGGCCCAAGAAATCATATTACTACTAAGAAAAACGACAAAACTGATCATCGACTTACGATCCTCTGGATCATCGGCCCAATCCGAATCAGAAAAAGCATGTATTTAAGAGAACACGACCTATGAATACGAAGGCCAAAGTGAAGTGTACCTTTAACATACCGCAAGACCCGCTTGAGTAAACACCAGTGCGCGTGGTCGGAGCATGCATATGCTGACATAACTTGTTCACAGCAAAAACAAGGTCCAGACGAGTAACGGTGAAATACTGAAGAGCACCCGCCAGTCTCCGATATTGAGTCGGGTCAGCGTACGACGTCGTAGAGTTCTCGTCGAACCGAGCCACCGAGATGGCGTCACCAAGGCTTTGCAGTCCACCATGTCGGCACGCTTCAGAATATCCTTCATGTAGTGTTGTTAAGACAAAAGCATACCATCACCGTGAGGAACCGTCTCAATACCAAGAAAGAAAGAAGGGGAACCCATGTCCAAAACCTTGAACTCACGAGCTATCTTGGTCACTAACTCAGTCACACGCACAGAATCCGAACCCATCACTAGTATGTTATCTACGTAGACGAGCAAATATATCTGCATCGAACCAGTAGAGTAAATGAAACAAAGACACGTCAGTCTTAGACGGATAAAAGCCAACTATGAACAAGAAATCATGCAGCCGAGCGAATCAGAACCGAGGTGCCTGCTTAAGACCATAAAGAGAACGCTACAAACACACACATGGTTAGGAAAAACCTTATCCTCGTAACCCGGTGGTTGACGGATGTAGACCATCCCGGACAGATTCCCATACAAGAATGCGTATGAATATCCAACTGCCGAATGGACCAGCCCCTTGAAACCGCTAAAGAGAGAAGCAACCGCACCGTGGTAGGCTTCAAAACCGATCTAAAGGTCTCAAAGAAATTATAACCGGCAACCTGGTTGAACCCCTTCGCAACTAACCAGGCCTTATGACGCTCCACAAAACCGTCACCCTTCCGTTTAGTACGGAAGACCCATTTACAGCCACCCACGTTCATACAAGCTCAAAAGAGAGAAGAGTTGGATAACACCCAATAACTTATACCAGATGAGGAATGTAGTATCTGATAGATTCAATAAACAGAAATACAAGAGAGATATGGAAGAGTAGTAGTAGAGTCCTACTAAAGTACTAATAACATATTCCTAACAATATACACGTAGTACGAGGAAAATTTTTATAAGTACTTTTTATTACCTTATCTATTTTTTTTTTAGAAAAACAGTATTATTGAATATTCATAAATAAAAAAATAAAAAAAAAAAATAAAAAAAACTGGTTCTGTAAAAAACTAGTAGAAACAGTGAAACCCCATGCTCTTTTTTGACCTTTTCACCATTGTTGACTTCAAAAAGTCTCTTTCACAGTGTCTAGGCTTTGCTATGTAGATAGATTATTGGGACAAAGTACATATAAATTGTACGGAGTAGCATATTAGAGTTTATTTTGTGAACTAATTAACCCACATGAAATGTTTTTTTCTTTTTTTTCTTTTTTTATTTCTCTCATTTGCATGGATTATGTTTCCAAGTACCCCCAAAAACACTAATCACATACATCTGTTGGATTTTAGTACTGGAAAATGTTGCAGTAACACTGCTTTTTATACCATAAAGAAAATTGCCAGTATAACCGGGTGCTTTCGACTAGCTGCACACAGACTTTCTACGAGATACCGGCACAGGTATTCGTAGTCAACGTAGAACCCGACTTAGAGCTCAAACAGAAGGCTCAGAGAGAATAGAAGAAGAGAAGAATGAATTGAATTGTTGTGTTTTAATGAACAAGGGAATGACCCCTTATATACTAACATATGCTTCACTTCTCATCCATCCAAACACAAAAACAGTGCTGGACCACTCATTCTTAATGAATGAGATTCACTAATTTGAGTGAAAAATAGCAATCACACAAAAACAATTGGACAAAGTATTTTGCGTAGCTTTGGACCAACTCATGAGTTTTTCAACATCACTTATTTGAATGTTATTCCCAACATCCACCACACATTCAAACAAGTGTGAAGGAAGTAGATGTCTGAGCGAAAGTGAGCGCTGACCTTAATGCCAGTGGTTTAGACCTTGAACTGACATGTAGTGACCTGAGTAACTTTCTCCTTAGTAGTGAATTGAATCTTGAACTAGCCAAGGAGAGGTAGTTTTGAACTCATGTGCACACATCAGCACCCATTATGCGGGTTCTTCGGAAGTCAAACTGTTTGACTTAAGGTCTACCTCTGTGTAGACCCTAACTTAGAACATCTCATGTTCAGTTGCTTTATGAGTACATAATCTTGACTTACTTTGTTGATTTTAAGCTCATTTCCTTCGATGTATCGAGGACGGCCTTTCTATTTAGTCCTTTAGTGAGAGGATCTGCAATATTCCTCTCGGACCTCACATACTCCAACGTGAGTACCCCAGTCGTAATCAATTTTCTTACAAACTCATGTCTGACTCTTATGTGCCTTCTTTTCCCATTGTAAGCACTATTCTTTGCTACGCATATAGCAGTTTGAGAATCACAGTGTATGGACACAGATGGTGTAGCACACCCCCACAACGGCACGTCTGCCAGTAGGTTTCTTGGCCACTCGGCCTCTTGTCCAGCTAGATCAAGTGCTATGAACTCAGCTTCCATAGTTGATCTCGCTATATCACGATTGTTTCGTGAATTTCCACGATACTGTCGCTCCACCCATAGTGAATACATATCCACTGGTGGGGCATACATCACTACTGTCATTTACCCAGTTCGCATCACAGTACCCCTCTAGGGCTGCTGGGAATCCAGTATAGCGTAATCCCCAGTCGATCGTACCCTTTAAGTAGCGTATCACTCTCCTTAGTGCATGCTAGTGAGTGTCACTCAGGTTATGAGTGTATCGACTGAGTCTATTTACCGCAAGAGCGATATCAGGTTTGGTGTAATTCATCAGGAACATCAGACTTCCAATTAGTTTGGCATATTCTTCATGTGAAACTTATCACATAGTGATTGTTTAGTCTCTCTTATAGCATCTATATTGTGGCTAAATATTAGCATGTCATCCACATATATGCATATAAGCACAACACTTGAGTCTACCTCTTTTGAGTATAGACACGCATCTGATCTGTTTAGCATGTAGCCTAGATCCATAAGTGTCTTATGAAACTTCTCATACCACTGTTTGGGGGATTGTTTTAGCCCGTATAGGAATTTTATGAGTCTACATACATTTCCCTCTTGTTTTGGTTCAATACACCCAGGTGGTTGCTCCATGTAGATCTCTTCCTCTAGATCCCCATTTAGGAAGGCTATTTTGACATCCATTTGATGTACTAGCCAGTTGTGAGAGGAGGCCAAGGCAAACAACACACGAATTGTGGCTATTTTAGGCAAGGGTAATATGTGCAGAAGTAGTCTTCACCAAACTTCTATTTATACCCCTTTGCTACTAGTCTGACCTTGAACCTTTCTATTGACCCGTCTGGTCTTAGTTTTCTTTTAAAGATCCACTTGCAACCAATTAATTTGGCTCCTTTGGGTAGATCTACCACTTCCCATGTGTGATTAGACTTAATGGAGTCTAGCTCACTTTGGATGGCTTCTTTCCAAAAAAAACAGTGTCTATAGAGCGCACAACAACCTCAAAAGACTTTGGCTCTTCTTCTAAGATTAACTGACAAACGAACTGATCAGATAGTTCATTAATGTCACTCAGCTCAGATATGTACGTAATGAAATCAGGTCTAAAGCTGGTTTCAGTTCTTTGTCTCTTGCTCTTCCTAGGCTCTTCTGCCTCGTTCTCAATTTGAGATGAGGATGGTAGCAAAGACACCTTCTTGTGAGATAGGTGGAGCCAGTTTTAGTGGGAAGACATGTTCGAAGAACTCAGCCTCTCGTGCCTCGCACATAGACCGACTATCCAGATACGTAAACATGTATGCAGCGCTGTTTTTCCATATCCCACAAAACAGCGTCTTGGGTTTTGGACTTGATGTTCGGCCTTTTAAAGGTTGGGAGACTCACCTTTGCTAGGCACCCCCACACTTTGAAGTATTTCAAGTTCGGCGCATAACCCTTCCATAGCTCATATGGAGTCTTCTCATACCCTTTATGGGGTATCCTGTTGAGAATGTGGTTAGCTGTAAGGGCTGCTTCTCCCCACAAAGAGATTGAAGCGCCCGAGCTGATTAGGAAGGCACTAGTAATCTCTTTGAGAGTTCTATTTTTCCTCTCATCTATGTCATTTTGTTATGGCGAATAAGGCGCAGTCACTTCATGTATGATACTGTTATGAATAAATTGTAATAGATTTTGATATGCCATATTGTAAATCGTAGTTCCCCAATTTTATTAGACTAGTCGAGTTATAGACCAAGAAAGGAAAAAATAAATTCATTAGTTGAGGAAATGGATGAAGAAGATATAAAGCCTAAAATCAAGAATTTGCCTAGTGAAAATGGCAAACAGAAGAGGAAGATGTATGCGTATGAAGTTAAGAAGAAATCCCTCAAGAAAATCCCTCAAGAAATCCCGAAGAAGAAAGAACATGACTTGATGTTTGCATGAAGCTATCTTGAAGATCAAGCATCTATGGAAAGAAAGGAGTACACCAAGTGAAACAAGATGATGACTAAAAGGTTGTACGGACGAGTTGGTAGAAGCTTGAAATATTATATGCAAGGTCATCCCACATATTTTAAAGAAGCCAAGTTTAATTCCATCAGATAAAGTATGAGGCGATGGTTTGGCCAATGGGATGAGATTTCCAAATTGACTATGGGATGAGATTTACAAGTGAAGGGATGAAGTTTCTCAAAATTGGTATCCCAAAATTGATACAGGGATGCAATTTCAATTTGAAGGGATGAAGTTCAAAATTGATATCTCAAAATTGATACAGGGAATGCAATTTCAAATTAAAGGGATGAAGTTCACGTATCTCACCCTTGGGGCAGAAGTTTCAATTTGATGGGATGAGATTTGCAAAGGGCATCAATTCAATTGGAGATATAAATAGCAAGGGATGAGATTGCAAGCCCAAATCAAGTAAGGGATGAGATTTCAATTGACAAATCTAGCAGGGAAAATCAACGATTTGGTCCCTCAATTGTTAGCGAAATATCAATGTAGTCCCTTAATCGCGAAATCATCGATTTAGTCCCTGGAAATAACTGTTTTGAGTTGATTTGGCCCCTCCGACCGTTCCCGTTGAAAATCCGGCGAGAGCTCCGATTTGCCATGGGCAATTTGGTCTTTTCACCCCATATTCTTCATCCGATGCATGAATAGTGTCATGATGATCAAAGCCCAGACACCGGCATTGCTCCAGCCACCGGGAATGAGATGCACTTCCGGTCCTTCAAATGCTGCAATCCAATGCCCAACTGCAACCCCAGCACAGAAAATACAGCTTCTGAAAATTAGGAGTTAATATCCCACTTGGGGTCGTGCTCTCTTGGGAAGAAAATCACCATATAGACGCTTCCGAACACTCACATTGAAGGAAAAAGAAGTAATGGTATACGAAAAAGAACACGAATGGCCATCCTTCGAGAAATCCATTGAAGTGAGCATGTGGGACTAATGTCAGCCAAGTAAATGCCGAAGTAACAATGGTAAGTTGCTCAAACACATTGGCATCACCGCGCAAATGTTTGTTAAGGCAATAAAACCCGTATGTTGCAATCCCAATCGCCGTCATCCATGGCCAGAACAGCCAACTCCAGCTAAAATACATCCAGAAGAATGGATTGAACACTACATTGACAATCCACTTAGGCACTGCAATTGCAATTGCAATCACCACAGACCACTTGCACAAGTCCAAGGGGGTCAGCTGAGAAAAGCTTGATTTTTATCAATTCTGCAGAGAGATTTTTCAGGCTTTCCAGGAACAAGGTCAGTTGAGAAAAGTTTGATTTTATCAATTGCACAGAGTGATTTCTCAGGCTATTCAAGACGGGGTCAGCTTCAGAAATGTTTGATTTTATCGATTCCCACCGGAGATTTCTCAGGCTAGTTCCTGAACATGATCCCATCATCAGTTCTTTGCAGTTGAAGTGTGAACCGGAGCAGTTTCAATGGCAGTAAACGAACACGTTCTAACGGTTTCTTTAATGCTGAAAAGAACTCAAATGGGTCTTGCTAAGCTTTGAAGCATGCGATTGGTGTTAATTCTTCGCTGGAAAACCGTGTTTTCCAAGTGTTTGTGACAATGTCTGAAAAGAAACTACCATTAAAGGGTCGGTGGAGGAAGGATATGGGATGAAAAGACCAAATTGCCCATGGCAAATCGGAGTTCTCGCCGGATTTTCAACGGGGAATGGTCGGAGGGGCCAAATCAACTAAAAACAGTTATTTCCAAGGACTAAATCGATGATTTCGCGATTAAGGGACTACATTGATATTTCGCTAACAATTGAGGGACCAAATCGTTGATTTTCCCAATCTAGCAAGGGATAGAGATTTCATTTCCAAATATAGTAAGGGATGAAGTTTCACATGGGGAAGAGATTTCCCAAGTCAATTGAAGAGATGAAGTCTGGGAGCAATAGACTAACCCAGACACGTGAAGTACAGAGGAAAATATAAGAAGAAGTTGCATAAGCAAAAATACTAGTCTAACTAGTATGGGATTATATTTGGGATTATATTTTGAAGATAAAAATTCCGAGGCGTGATCTACACCAGATGAAGGTTTATGAGACGCCATTTTTGCGAAAATCTCAAGCTCACACTTGCAGAGAATCTCTGACATAATTTGCAACGTTATCTCTTATCTTCTGAAAAGGCTATACAGCTAAGAGAAATTCAAAAATGAGAACGTTTCTTTCCAACGGACGGATTTCTCATTACCAACTATAAATAGATGAAGATTGAAGCAGTGGAAAGCAGAAGCAAGAATAAAAAGAGCAAATAACAGAGCTAAAATAGAGCATACGAAAATTCAAAGAAAGCTTTCCATCTCAAGAGCTTATAAATTGATATATTCTTTGTGAGATAAACACTCAGAGTGATACAGAGCTTAAAAGAAATATCCAAGAGTGTTAGAATCTTTCATCAACTACAAGAGACTCAGCGCACCATTGAAGATCATCTACAGAGTCTCAAAGTTGGAATCAAGGCAAAACTTGTTTTGGAGCAAAACAAGGGAAAGGAGGAAAGTAACACGAGTTGTGAAATCCTGGATTGTCACACGGAGTTGTGAGATCCGAAGCAGCAGTGTCGGAAGACATTGGGCGTGATTAGTGCGGGCTTTGTGATCAAAGCATAGATCACGGAAGGATACGTTTCTACCAGGAGTGTAAGACGGGGGGAAAGTACACGGAGTTGTGAAATCCTAGTAAAGTAACGCGGCGACGTGAAACCCGAAGCAGCAGTGTTGGAGGCACTGGCGTGATTAGTGTGGGCTTAGTGATCAAAGCACTAGATCATGGAATTCATTGGTATCTTGGAACCAAGAAGTGGTGTGGATATGAGCTGAATTGCTCTTGGAGATAAGAGCAAGGAGTAGGAGGATTACATCACCTCGCGAACCACTATAAATTGCCTTGTGTTCTTTACTGCTTTTCTTTACTTACTGCTCTTGCTTGCTTCTCACGAGAATATCTTGACACGATCTACCACACACACCGTATCGTTTATTAATTCTTCTGTGGCACGGACTCTAACAATCCTAGTTAAGAGTCTTGGTTTCTCTTTGGCCTCCATTGTTGATATTGTGCTAAAAAAGTTTGAAAGTCTATTCACCCCCCCCCGCCCCCCCCACGTAAGCACCTTTCACGGCTTACCTCTTTTGGGACGCAACTGATACCATATTTTTCACAAAAGGATTTTAGAGAAGTGGTCTCATATTCCCCACCTCTATTAGACCTAAGTCTTTTGATCCTTTATCTAGCTGATTTTCTACTTCCGTTTTAAAGATAACAAATTTTTTGTTCTGCCTCATCTTTTGATCTAAGTAGATATAGTTTTGAATAACGGGTGAAAACATCTATAAAGGAGATATAATAGATTTTTCCACCTTTATTCTCTGCTCTTTAAAGTCAACTATATCTGAGTGAATTAACTCTAAAGCGCATGTAGTATGATGCTTTACAGTAAGAAACGGTTTTTTAGCTAATTTAGCCTCAGCACATACTTCACATTGGGAATATGAATCATTTTGCAAATTTGAAAGCATACTCACAGATTTTTGTCTATTCATGCATTTAAACCCAATATGCCTAATCTAGCATGACATACATAAAAAGAAACAGCAATTATACGCAGAACCGCCAGTGCCGACTAGCAAGATTATCCATAAAGGTTTGAATGTTTTGGGAAGTGTAAGCAATGAGGGGCAACACAAACAGCCCCCCACGCAGATAAGCATTTCCTAGATATTCCCCCCTACGAGTCATTACCATTCTCTTAACTCCACACACGAGTTTGATCCCAGCCCTAACCAACAAGGGACCTGAGACCAAATTCCTACGTAGAGAGGGAACATACAACACATTTGGCAGAAACAAGTATTTTCCAGAGTTAAGTTTAATCTCTACATTTCCTCTACCTCTTACTAGGGGTGTCAATACGGGCCGGCCCGCCTCATTAGGCTCGCCCCACCGCGGGCTTTTAATTTGGCGGGCTTTGAGCGGGCCGGCCCGCGAAAGCCCCGGCTTGAACTATACAAGACCCAAGCCCGCCCCATGCGGGGTTGCGGGTCTGCGCGGGCCATCACTTAAATTTTTTTTAAAAAACATCAAATAGGTATATAAACATGTTAAAACCGCTTGAAATATGGCACCATGAAACTTCATAAAATCCATAACCTCGCCAAATCTCCCGGATGATACCGCGCGTTCGAGCAGAACTGTAGAGGTGGGGGTAGATGGGGTGTTCAAAAGCTAGGGTGTCAACAGGCACACGGGATTTCTGCTCTCGACTCTCTTTAGATTTTCCCCGTACAATTCCGGTCTGTGAATATAGCATACTCAATGTAAATACTGTGATTTTTGCGTAGACTCGGAGGGTGAATTGTAATTCATAAAGTATGTGAGAATTGATGATGGTTAGTTTTAGTAATTATGTTTGATAGAGTTGGAGGCGGTATGCAAGACAGGAGAACCGAAGGAACTAGGTACTCTGAGGAATTACTGAATTAAGAATTGGCGAAGGATTATTTAATTATTTGATTTTTCCCCTTCTACGTACTCTTAGATAGTTAGATCTACACATTGCCTACGAATTAAGATATTATATATATTGATTTTTTATAAAAAAAAAAGAATATATATATATTAATTTATTTTTATTTTTTTTAAATATGGCTTGGCCCGCGGGCCTGCCCTCAACCCGCGCGGATTTACCTGCGCGGGCTCTGGCCCTCCGCGGACCATGCCCGTTAGGCCCGCTTTTTCGCGAGCCTAATTTCTTGCAGCCCTAACCCGCCCCATTGTGGGGCGGGTGCGGGCTAACCTGCGGGCTTCGGCCCACTTTGACACCCCTACCTCTTACCTCAGAATACTATCATTCCCCATGTATACTTGTTCTCCTTGTCCTCAAGTGAAGGCTTAGAAGTCTTTGAACATGATCCTACTCGCACGCACAGGAGTGGCGAGTGCTCCAGTTTCATATTAACAAGAAACACTCTCTTTCACCATTATTTTCGGACCATAGAGAGCCTTAATAGAAAGAAATATAAGGAGTTACCCCACAATGTAACACATAGATTTTTTTTTTTCAAAGTACTTGATCTCACTATACCCAGATTAGTCTTTTGGTGTCCACAATTGGCTTTAGTAGACTTAGCTATGCAATAGAGTATTGAAGAAATTAAAAGATGACTCTTCAATTCCATGCTACAAACAAATTGCAACCAAAGACTTGATATATACTTATTATATCTTTATACAAATAATTTTCAGTACATGATTCAAATCTTTAACCCCATGTGACAAGGATAGAGTAAATACCAGCGAGGTCCTCTGACTTTGGTGGCACTCCCACTTTTTAGTCCTCAACTTTTAAATCAACCACTTTTAGTCCTCTTACTTTTATTTCTAGCCATCTATGTCCTTCCGTTAAACTTGACCATCTAATGCAGTTTTTCTCAAGGATAATTCAGTCCTTTCATAATTAATTTATTAATTATTATGTTTGCCGAGTCATACCAAGATATCCTGACGCTCATTTTGGCACAACCTTCGTACCAGCTTTTGTACGCTATTGTTTGATTCACGAGCTGATTTTGTACACGTCATACTGGGGAAACCATTGTTTACCTATTCTGGTGAGGAAATTAAACATAATAATTAATAAATTAATTATGAAAGGACTGGAATTATCTTTTAAAAACAACATTAGATGGTCAAGTTTAACGAAAGGACCATAAGATGCTAGAAACAAAAAGTAAGAGGAACTAAAAGTGGTTAATTTAAAAGTTGAGGATTAAAAGTGGCAGTGCCACCAAAGTCGGGACCTCTGCCGGTATTTACTCGACAAAGATATATAATTAATATAAATGTGCCATCTCAATATTCAATTTGAAGAACAAATAGCCAACTAAATAAATTAATCATGCAATACACTAAATTTATGGTTCCTCAGTTATCTAAACTATCCACTCTTGATCTCATTTGCTGAAGAACATCATATATAACATTTTCGTACAACTCTAAATCCAAAAAAAAAAAAAACACATGCCTACACATAGACATAACAATATGCATGAGATATTGATCATCAAATTAACCATTTATATCTTGGATGTTAAGAGTGAGAGAACTTTTAACGTTATAATGATCTTGTTATTCTTAAATTCTTCAAGATCAATATGGCTATAAAAAGAATTATGTGGATATATCATCATCCTAATATAACATATCTTGCACTTGAATTCAAGAGCCACAAAACGTTAATAATTAATAAGTCAGATAATTAAGATATTAATAATTTGAGTGTGAAGCATATAGCTAATTATACGTTAGATTATTCAATCCTCATCGTTCTGCACACTGATAGGACGAACCAAAAGATTGAAATATAATGTGAAAATTTTCTAACACCCATTAAAATACGATTATCACGTACCATGTATTAAAGAAATAATACTTACGCTCAAGTTTCGACAAACTCGAAGTGGATCGTCTTGATCACCCACTGGCTATCAGGCCAGGGTGAGGAGGTTCGAACTTGCGAGGCAGGAGGGCTTGGTTACCGATTGACGCATTCACGAGAATAATTTTCTTTTAACTGTGGATTTTATACCCGCAAAATCGTAGTAGCATTGCTTTTTATATGGGCTGATTTGGAAAGTAAGGATCCTGTGTCGTGTGAATACGCCTACCTTAAAGCATTTCCGTAAACAGGTGCTCGACTAGTTGCACATAAGACTTTCCTACGAGATAACGCACAGATATTCGCAGTCACAGTTAATACCCGCAGAGCTCAGACAGAGGCTCAGAGAAAATAGAAGAAACAAAGAAAAAACCCCGCCGAATTTTGTGTTTTAATGAACGGAAGACCCTTATATAGAATTAACATAGGCTTCCCTTCTCATCCTCCAACGACCCAAAAACAGTGAATGAACACTCATTCTTAACAAATGAGATTACACCTTCTCATGAATTAGACAAAGTTGTTGCGTAAACTTTGGACCCAACTCATGAATGCTTCCAATATCCACTTATTTGAATGTTATTCCAACACATAATAATCAGCACGGCATTGGTCTTAAAAGTTGGCTTTTTGCATAACATAGAGAAAATTACCGATTTGGTCCTCGACAGAGGATTTCACCAATTTGGTCCTTCGACTACCAAAATACTCAAATTTGGTCATTGACGTATGACATTTTTACCTGATTAGTCCTATGTGTTATTTGGCAGTCAATACCTAAAAAGGCAATTTGGGATTTTTAAAAAAAGAATTTTTCTTCTTATTCCTAAATTAAGTCGTTTGTTTTATAAGATATGTTAATTTTTTTTCGATAGCAGTCGAGCTTCAAAGTGCAACCAAAGGCATTGAGATTGAATCATCTTCATCCAGCTATAAGAATCGAATGATGTTCAAACATGGATAATGTCTATACGCTGTATGAAAACTGATAGTTGACAGAAGGCAGCAAAATTTTGACCATCATTTGATTATTATATTATATGAATATGATTCACGCACTGACTTGTTGCATATGAACGCGACGCTGATCGAAAACAAATACACATATCTAATATAAATAACACTTAATTATAGGAGAAGAAGAAGATACTTTTTATTAAGACTTGCAAATACACTATACCAAATCAGGTAAAAATGTCATATCGGGATAAATTGAGTATTTTTGATAATCAGGACCAAATTGGTTGAAATCCTCCATAGTCGACAGAGGGATCAATCGGTAATTTCTCCATTAACATCAGTATTTGCAGTGCATTGCCTTCCGTCCTCGTCATCTATTTTGTCACTAGTTGTAATACATAACTTTAACTTTACAGTTGTACAGACGTTGGTTCATTGGTTAGTAGATTCAGAAAGAAACCAGTGGTATAAAACTCAACAATAACACGCGTACAGAATTTGACAAATAAACAAATAACCTTGTATAATCACATTTATTTATTACATGAGTTCCTGATTAATCGTGATTTACGGACCATTTTTGAATGATTCGTATATTGATCCTTCTTCTTTCCTTGCTTCA
>VALG01002595.1:0-11806 GCA_009835305.1 Ipomoea purpurea
ATTTACATCCTCCAAATGTCTCCTGTAACTACAGGATGGGGCCCATAATCAATATAATGGCACCCAAGTTAATAAAGAGAGATCTATCATTAAAAATACTTGCACGGTAACAATTTTTAATAAAAAAATTTCAAAATTCATTAATAAAACATAAGGTTCTTCATAGTTTTTTCTTAAAACTATTAATAAAGGATTTTTTTATAAACAATTGGTGCATACGCCTAACGGCAGTTTGCGTTGGATAGATCTCGAAAAAAAACGCGTTCAAAAAACCTCTATGTCCAAAAGACAACCGGGTCAAATAGTTATGCCATTGCCCGACTCTTTGATTTCACAACTTTAACCCAGAAGTTATTCGTCGATGGAAAGCAGAAATCAATATATTTTATTGGGAAAGAGATTATTTCTAGAATTTGGCGGGAAGTTAAATTTCAGGATTTTGTTTTTATTATAGTATACATTTGATACTGTGCAAAAGGAATTGTATTAACTATTTTATAATTTTAGAATCAGCATTTGTTACCAGAAATTATTGTTCACACGAATGGGAAAGGTAAAAATCAGAACTATTTTTTTTTTGGGAAGAGACGTTTTTAGATTGGCCCGGGGAATTTAAATATCTAAGAGATTTCGTTTTTATATATAGTCATACGATTAGATTAGATGTCAAAGAAAATTGGTATAACAATATTTTATAATCTTTTAGAATAGAATTTACCAGAATTTATTTGTACGAAGGAGAAAGTAGAATCAATATATTGTTAATTAGGAGAGAGATTTTTAAGGAATTGGGCGGTAAAGTAAAATTTCAGGATTTTGTTTTATATAGTAGTATTAATATCAGATTACGATTAGATGTGGGTAAAGAGAATGTATTACACCTATTTATAATTTTAGAATAAATTTTGATTTTCGTTTTATATGTAGTACCGATTTACGATTGGATGTACAAATAGATTTATTACACCTATTGTATATTTTTGGAATAGAATTTTTACCCAGATATAATTGTACGAATGGGAAATTACGAAATCATTATTTTTATTGGAGTAAGAAGATTATTTTAGGCAATTGCGGCGGAAGTTAAAATTCTCAAGGATTTTGTTTTTATATTATCAGTAATAATTTGATTACATGTCAAAGAACAATTATACACACCTATGTTTATTATTCTTAGAAATAAATTGTTTACCAGAACTTTATTGTAACGAATGGGCAAAGTAGAAATCAATAATAGTTTTAGGAAGTAGAGGATTTTTAGGATTGCGGGGAATTCATAACAATTTCAGAGATTTTTGTTTTTTATATACTAGTAATCATGATTTAGATTAGATGTGCAAAGAGAATTGTATTGCACTATTTCATACGATTTTAGAAACTAGATATCTTTTACCCAGAATTATTGTACGAAATCGGGAAAGGTAGATCCACATATTGTTTTTTTTTGCGGAAGAGCGCAGAAGTTTTTCAGGAAGTTGGCCCCCAGCGAATTAAAACTTCTAATTTTGTTTTTATATATAGGTACACGCCTTCAGCATACTACGGATGTGCAACAAGCTAGAATGTCCTTATTACACTTTTTATAATTTTAAGTATAGAATTTCTTACAGCAGAATCCATCTTACGAACTGGGACAAGTACGACATCATATACTTTTATTGGACAGAGAGATTCTTTTAGGAATTGGCGCCGGGAAGCTTAAAACTTTCGATTTTGTCTTTTCATATATGAGGTATAGCATTTGATCTAGAATGCTCAACAGAATTGTATAACACTATTTTATAATCTTTAGAAAGAATTTTTAACCCAGAACTTATTGTACGAATGGGAAAGTAGAAATCAAATAATTTCTTAGGAGAGAGAATTTAGGAATTGGGCGGAATTTAAATTTAGGATTTTGTTTTTATAATAAGTATCAGATTCAGTGACTCTATTACAATGTATAATATTTTTATAGTCTTCTTATAACTATTGTAGTCTAAAGAGTCAATAACAGTCATTCGAGGTATTATGCCTCATCGTGACATGTCCCTCAACGGGGAGCCATATAGAGTCATTTGACACACAAGATCGTTTGGCAATTCTTATGTTGGTGCAATATATTTTGTTCTTATACTAATACTAATGAATTCTTCAATTTACCCTTATCTTTTAGATTTTTCTTAACACCGTTAAATATAGTCTGATTAGTTATAATTAGAAATAAAACTACGTTATATGTAATTTGGTGCATTAATAATTATCAATTAGGCTTTCTTTTTGTACTTTACAAATACTTTCAAATTGTTTACACTCTCTCGTCTTCCTGCCACCATTTTCAATCTAAGGATTTTTTTATTTTTTATTATTTTATTATTTTTTTTGTGGACTGTTTGAAAATTTATTTTTATAATTGGTACTACTTTAATGTGCATAATTTTCTATAAGTGTTTGGTAAGTGTATAAACTTTAGGGGTGTCTATGTTCACGGAATGTTAATTACTTATAACGGAATCGTTAGATTGGCTGGAAATGTAACATTAATAAGACTCGTTAGATTCAATTTGTTTGATTAAACCGAGGTATGTAATCATACAACATATTCGGTTAGGGATTATCTTTATAAAACAAGTGTTTTTTTTTTGTACTTCTAATACCTTCTAAACATATTTTTATGTATTTTTACTACTCAAAATTAAAAATAAATAATAAGGTAATCGTAAATATAAAGAGTACATGATATAAAAATAATTAACTAAAAGCTTGACTTGAGAAAGAAATTACTATCATGCAACTAATGTGACATAATACAGAAATAAAATAATATATAATTACAAAAAAACAAAATAAAATATGAATATGTTGAATAACACAACATAAAATAATAATTTATAATCATATCATTAAATGGAAACAAGGTGGTAAATATGATGAGAATTTCATATACCCTAAGAGAATGTGACGGGAATCAGTGGAGGGTACGTTGTTCCATTCCGTTTAGGAAAAGTCTATATTACTCTTGGAAAAGTAAAATTGCTTGCAACCTAAATAACTAAGTTGAATTTTCAAAGCTCATACCCCCTTGGCTCAAACTTGAGATGGATTAAACAAATTTACATATTATTTTTTTTCTCTTTTAACAATTTCTTAACTATAATCGTTTATATTTTTTTTGATATTTAATTTTTCAATTTCTTTTATCACATTGATATTATTAAATTGTGCAACCGCCTTCAATTAAGTAGCTTTCAAATACAAAGTACAATAAAAATATAAATAGTATAGATGCTAACAGATACTACATATTTAATAGAAGTCAATAATCCAAAAACTAAAAAAAAAAAAAATCACAAGAACAACACTTAGAACAACTTATACTACCAAAATTTTATTCAATTAAGGACTAATATAAATTCTTATATATGCTCATTATACTTGTCCCTTACCAATGATTCCTACGCTTTACTTCAATAATTGATCAATGGAGAGTTTATGGCATATTAATTGGTAATCGAGCTCAAAGAAATATGTTTTTTCTTAAAAATTTTAAGGTCATTCCACTACAGCTGGTAATTTTTACTTTTTATTCATATAAATATTTGTAAGTAATAATGTTTTTTAGATTTTGATGGTGCTTAGAGTTCTCAAAATTCTATTGTAATTTTTACTTTGATAGGATAATTTGTGAAGGAAAAAATAGGAGTTAGAATTTCGTTTAAAGATTTATTAAGTAGTTCTTGACTGGAAGACCCCATAAGTAGAAGATCGTAACATACTTCAGATTGCTATTTTACAAGCGCACACACAAAAGAAGCTATAAACAAATTTGGCAAGTTTAAAACTTTCCATTACTATGATAATTTAAGGAAGTAAACATTCAAAGGGCCCTAGTATTAGTTATATCCTGAATTTTCAAATAACTTTGTTATCTTATATACCAAAAAAAAAAACATCTTATTATACCTATGTGAGCCTCTCTCGTCTCTATGTACTCATAATTGGTAAATTATATACACACACACACACACCACACACACACACAACAACAACACAACACACAACACACACACACCACATATAATATATATACGTACCCTCAATATATATATATATATATAATCATATCTATTATAGTATATATACTTACTACTATATATCATTCAATATAAGAATATTTTTGTCTTTTGAACTGCTTATTATTTTATTCTTTGAACAACCAACATGGGAATGGAATTCTTGAAGTCTATTCCTTTAACGAAGTAAACAATGTAATAAATTATGATTCTATTATTTGTATATTCTATCCCATTATGAAATAACGTCTTCTAGTTTCCAAAATCCATTTCATAAACCAAACACATTAAAACTCTATAATGTATGCAACATGAAATTTATGGAACTTGTTTTTCCTAGCAAATTAGCTATTTCTCTTTTGTAATATTATACTTTTCTTGAATCGGTATGTATATTATCTTTTTAATTATTGTCAAATTTAATATGAAAATTTCTTTCATTGTCCATTACTCCATTTATAATATGTGATTCAAAATCATACTTAAAAGAAAAAAGCTCTAGATTATTGGTTGTTAAAGCTCATACTTGCCTTTGAACCCTTACTATTTTTTATCTTTTTATTTTTGCTGGAAAATCATAAATGACACAAATTGTAATGTTGTTAATTACAACATTTTTTTTATAAGTAATACTTCAAGACGTTCCCTTGTTGGACCCATTCCCTTCCACCGAGTTCTAGTTTGTACCTTGTTGGCCTTGACATGCACCTGTTCTTTGCGCCTTAGCACCTCAAACTTTGCTCCTTTTATTAATTGATCATGAGACCCCAACCCTTGCCTCATTTGCCCCTAAAGCCTTGCTCATTGAGCCAATTTGTGTCATGCCTCAATGATTCACTAGACAGTATTTTAGGGAAGACGAAGGTTTAATTCTCGGCGGCGGCGATAGTGTGAAAATTATGTCCAAAGTGGACAGATCCCTTGCACACCAACATTTGTCCTCTCTGCTTAAGCCATTGAGTTACCGTGATTTACATACTCACAAATGTTCTGTCGGATCATTGGAATTGGCCATGGTGATTCAACCTTTTGGGGAAGAAGTAATATATTTTGATTGAGAATATATGAAAAAGTACGTAATATTATTAAATAATCTTAGTGCAATATTTTTAGCTATGGCTCTCCAATTAACCAAAATATTTTTTGTGAAATGTTGAACTAAATGCACAAAATTTTGAAGTAATATATTTTTAGCTAGGACTCTAAATGCAACGTGTTGAACTTCAGCGATTTGAAGCAATCCGTTGCTCCAAACCGTTGTTAACCAAACAGTGACTTTGGCGTTTTGATCATGGGTCAAAACGCCAAAGTCACCGAATTCATCAAAATTTTGCTAATAACCAAACATGCCCAATGTTTCAAAACATAATATGTAATAATTAATGATATAAATAAATGAAATAAACTATCAACAAAATAAAATAAAATAAAAATAAACCAGTGCAGTGGTCGGAGAACAAGAGTAGTACATAAATTAATACACATGACAAGAATATATAAAATATGACAAACAATTTTGTTAGCAGCCAAAAGCGCCAACTCCATTAACGCCCGTATTTGTTGCTGTTGAGAGTGGGGCCCCTAGACGATAAATGTGGGTGGTGGGGTCCACTTCAATATCTCCAACTATCTATGGATCTACTCGATTGGTTAACGTTGGCCCAACAAAATAAATAAATAAATAACAAATGTTTGGTTATTTAGTAAAACTTTTTTATTTTTATTTTTATTGTGTTGCAAATTTAATTTTATTCTGTAAAAGTTCACAATACTTTTCATCATAATGAGGTTCAGGTCCACCACATTATTCTTCTTCTTCATCCAACTGTTCATTTAGATTTATTTTTCTTTGTGCTCGGTGCAAAATGCATAGTTGTACCAAGACAAAGTTATTTACTCATTATTAGGGTGATAAATAATCTACAATTATTTCACCTACTTTATATATGTTTCAGTAGGCATATATTTTAACTACTTTTTAGTTAAAATATACTCCATTTGTCTCGATTCGATTAATAAAATTTGACTGAAGTTATTTTTAATTCAAATTTTCATAATATTAAGTTTAATATTAATATACAAAATTGATATATTTAGAAACTACACTAAAAGTACTATTAAACCAAAAAAAAAAATAATCAAATTTAAGAATAAGTAAATAATATTAAAGAAATAATATTAAAGAAAATAAACAAAGATGAAAGCCAAAGACCTTGTGGTCAAGCGGCATGAAGTGACTCTCCCAAGTGGGAGGTCATGGGTTTGAGCCTCAGTGGAGGCGGTATTGACTCGTTAGGCTTCAGTAGGTTGAGAAAGTATATGAACAGATACTACAATGTAACACAAAAAAAAAAAAACAAAGATGAAAGAATTGATTTGACCAATGAATAATAAGTAGGATAGATAAAATGGAAAGAGAAAGTGATATTTTTCTATTAATTTATTAAAAAATTACATTTTTACTAAAATGCATTACATATTTCATGTCAAACAGTCTCGCACAAGACTTATTCTATATGTTTAGCTTAAAAAAAACCATGTAATAACTCAACTGAGGAAATTTCAATTTTGGTCATATGACTATAGGGGTCTTGTTAATTTCAGTCCTTGACTTTTAAAAGTGTCAATTTAGTACCTTAACTATGTAATTTTTGTCAATTTTGGTCCACTCCGGCCAAATTGCCGACCAAATTTTGTCGAAAAAGTTTAATTGTTAAAATAGTGAGGGTATTTCAATCATTTCACGTCTCTTTTCTTCTTCCCATGCGAGTTCATCCCTTCCTCTCCCGTTTCCTGTGAATGCAATGAACTAAGAAGATGTGGAAAGGAGGCTTGTGATATTAAAGATAGGGTTTAGAGGGAGAAAGAACGCCGGAAACGGGAGAGAAAAAGATGGACTCACCGGAGAAGAATAAAAAAAGGCGTGAAAAGACCAAAATACCATCATTATTTTAACTATTAAAATTTTTCGACGAAATTTGACCGGCAATTTGGCTGGAGTGACTAAAATTGACAAAAACTACATAGTTAAGGTACTAAATTGACACATTTGAAAGTCAATGACTAAAATTAACAAGACCCTTATAGTCATATGACCAAAATTGAATTTACTCTAACTCAATTTAACAGCTTAGGGTAATAGATAAACAAACTGGGCAGTGCAATTGCAAGGTTGAAGGTTTATAAAAAGTTAAAACTCTATGAGAGCACGAATTTGAGTTGAATTCAATTAGTTTCACAATGGTAAAGATATTGGATGTCGAATGTGATATGTTGTATTATATATATATAAATATATATATATACTATACTATATATATATATATATATATATATAATATATATTATACACGTGAAACTCATATTGAAGTTGTTAAATTGTATGTAATAATGAAATACCTTCTATAACGGCAAAGAAATAATCTTTAGAAGTCAAGTGGGTGGATTATGATTTTTGTACTTTTGGTCAAACCTGTCAAATGGGATTTTTCTAGTGCGATTTACCTCTCTTGAGTGATTTATACACTATTATTCAAGAATGTATAATTAAAGACGAATTTCCAAAGATTATATGCTTGGAATTGTATACATCAAGAAAGTGTTACAAATTTATAACAACAAAGTAATAGCTAGCTTTTACATGATAAAAGAGTTACCAAAAAACTAGATCTTTCCATTCCAATATAATTTTATATCTGTTTTTTATGATCAAAATTTGTTTCTATGATAACACATGTTTGACACTATACCCAAATTGCATTTCACGAAACAAGTAATGATCCGATGTGAAGCATTGAAATATACGGAGAAAAAATTTAAAGTTACTCTATAAATAGTATCAAAGGTAAAATCATGTAGTAACAAAATGTGTGTGATGTGCAATATTTTTGCTCCATATATAGAAATTGCCTATTATGTTGTAGAGATGAAATCCATCATGCTCCCAGGGGACATGTTAATGTAAGTAGGCATGCCAATTGCTTGACCAATGGGCATTTCAGGTGAATTGCAAGTACATGATATGGTAAAATGAGTATGAATTTACTTAAAATTAACATTAAAGTATACCAAATTAAAATTGTTGAGCAGCAGCTTGGAGAGTCAAGTATAATATCATGTGATTGAAACATGGTGGTAACTGTTATGCATAAGAAAATAAATTTGTGTATTCAGTACTAGCTATAATTTTGGTGTAATGGTAAATGTTTGATCATTCATGTTGCACATTTGGATGGAGCCTGATAGGTGTTGGGAGGGAAATTGTTGAGTAATGACATAATCTTGACAAATCATAAAATTTGGTGGGTTTTTTAATGTTGTATTTTATACTTTGTTAAACATACATATAGGAGAGAGTATATTTTAAAAAACATAATGTACAACTTTAACATAGCTTACGCCATTGTAATTCACAATATTGTAAAGTTTTCCTAAAAGTATAAAAATGAGAATAAAAATAATTAATAAAATGACGTTTAAAAACTTTAAAAGAAACCTTAGAGTCTTAAGGGCCTTGAGGTTAGACCTATCATTGGTCTTAAGGGCCTTGAGGTTAAATTTAGGGCAACTATAATAGTAATATTTTTTTTTTGTTTGCAAAAAAAAAAAAAAAAAAAAAAAAGAAAAGACCGGAACAAGGTTTTTTCATGGATGGGGAACATGGTTTTTTTGCAATCGTTATACTCTGCACCACGGCGCGCATAGCACTGTGCATCTCGCGCCTCCCAAAATGATGTCATTTTGGTAAGTTATGCAAGCAGTTGACGCGATTATGTGTATTTATTTATAAATTATGTGTATGTATCTGTTTATACAATTATGTACATTTTATACAATCATGTACATCTTTTTTATACAATTATGTACATCCGAAAACATGAAATTTATGTTATTAATGTTAAGAGTTGATATTTATTATGTTAAAAGTTTATGCGGGAGGAAATGGCCACTCATCACATACTATCATTGGAGATGATATGCATGTATAGTATATAGATGAATTTAACAGCTAGTTAATGGCTACTTTTGTAAATAGAGATTGTTGATAGGTTCTTCGACAACCCGTTGATATCTTGTTGATGTCCCATTGATATCCTGATGATGTCTAGGGAGTTTGGGAGGTTCTCCAAAGCTTGTTAACATACCGTAAATTTTTCATCCAACTCATTGCCTCAGCAACCGGGTTGTCAATGAGTTGTTCATATATATCGTTAACATCTTACACCTTTTTTCTCAATTGATGGGTTTTTGGTGAACTCTTGAGATCCCACTAATATCCTATTGCATTGTCCATCTCTGTGTGTTGGTATGCAATCGTTATATCCTACACCACGGCGCACATAGCACTGTGCGCCGCGCGCCTCCCAAAACGACGTCGTTTTGGGGTCGTGTTGAGAGGCGCGGTAGGAAGTTGCTGAGATTATGTGTATTTGTTCACAACGTTATGTGTATTTGTTCACAACGTTATGTGTATTGGTTCATACAGTTATGTGTATTTTTTATACAATTATGTACATCCGAATCAGAAATTTGTGTGTATTATGTTAAAAGTTTATGTTTATTATGTATTATGTTAGATTATGTGTATTATCTTTTAAAAAGAGTATGTATATTTTGTTATATAATTATGTACATTCATGTATACAAATTATGTGTATTCAAGTATAACCATTATGTACATTCTTGAACAGTGGGTTTTTTTTTTTTAAGAAAAAACTACTGTCATTCACTGGGGCGGGAAATTTCAAAAAAATATATTAAAAACGACGTCGTTTTGCATCTGGGCGCATAGTGCAACGCGCACCGTGGTGTAGGATATAAATTGCCGTTGGTATGTTAGTGGGTTGTTAGTGGGCTATTGTTAGGAATAAGTGTTGCATAGATTTTGATTATGTTATCTGTTGTATTTTAGGAACTTAGATTCCTCATTTCTTTTCTTTGTAACAACCAATACATAAATTACTTTGATTGCTCCTAAAGAACAAGTAATACTCTGATAAACCCTAGTAGTATAAGAGTGCACCGGGAGTTGTAAAATGTTTCCAAAACAATAGTTGATTCCATTCACTATCGTTAGACCTTATTCGGTAGATATATCACAATTTAGGTAGGTCAAATAGCAGACCTTAGTAGGTATTGTGAAGGTTTTTCATTAGATTCATACCATCTGACCGTACCTCAGTCAAAAATACCAAATTAGGGTCCAGCAGACCTATGGCAGGGTTATACGGTATAGAAGTACGGAGCTTACGAGGAATGTATTTTATCCTTTTGTGACAAGAGCTGTTGGACACACTCTCCAAGGACTCCTAAAAACGAGATATCTTGTAAAAATGAACAAACATTCTTTTTGGCCCCTACACCAATAAAAAGTTCATTGTTCAACAATGAAAATGGATTTTACCAATGATCAATCACATGTAGCAAAAAAAACAAAACAAAAACAAAAAAAAAAAAAAAAGGAAATATCAGCTTTAATTTTGAACACCTATCATTTCAAAAGGCACCAACAAGAAGTTTTCAAATGTTCAAATTTCAAGACCTTCGACTTTATATAAAGAGCACCTCTTGAAGCATAAAGAAGTTATGGGTTATGGGCAATACATACAAAATTCTAAGAGCATTCAACCATTCTCAAAGCTTTGAACGCTTCAAGAATCATCTAGATTATTCTATCAAGTTTTAGTCACCAAGACTAAAAATCCTGGATCTTTTCTTACTTCTTTAAAGGTTACTTTATGGACAACCCTTGAGGAAAGTGGTGAGGCATCGAAGAATGTGTATCTTGGTAAATAAAGTATTTTCAAGGATTGTCATTGGATAACAGTAACATAGTTTGCTTGGTTTGCAACTAGGGCAATAGGCTACTTTCACTTATAATTTGTGTGAATACTAGTGAAACTTTCTGTGTTAAGAAGAAAAGTGGAGTAGAGTCGACCCAAACCACTATAAAAATTTATCGACTCACTCACTCTATCTCTCCCTCCCTCCCCATTTACATTTGATTATTTGTTGAGGCTTGAACTATTCACATTATTCGAAATACAAAAACTTTTAAGATAAAATTTAAAAATCTTCTGTAGCGCACAAACTCAAATAATCTTTTTAAAAGATTTTAAAAATTGTTTTTGAAAGTCTTTTCAGCCCACACCCCTCCCCCCCTTAAATAATCTTTTTAAAAAATTTTAACCTTCTAGGCTTTAACTTTTTCTTTGGGACCAGCAAGTGGTATTAATTATTAAATAGAATTAAGAATTGTTAATAGAATAAGTGATATGAAATGATTTTCTTTGATGTTTTTTTATTTTGTACATTTATACTTTCTTACAAAATTTATCCTCAACATTTTTTTCTATTGTCAGTTCTACTATTACTATTACTATCTAAAATATAACATATGATAATACATGTGTATGACTATATGCAATTTAGATAAATATAGTTTATTTTAATAATAATTTTTAATTAATGAATCATGTGTATTTATTTTAATATGATTTTATTATTTGAAAATTTCTAATATTTTTTAATTGTTTAAAAAAATTCAAAATTCACTTTTTTTTTTTTTTATTTTGTGTAAAATAGTTATATTTTTCATTTGTATCTTATTTGATCGTGGAATGATATGCATCGTTGGCTTTATTGTTAAGTGTCAACAAGTATTTATGTGCATTTTATTCATGATATTGATGTTAAAATTTAATATAACACGCTGCTGAAAATCTCGCGTTTCCGTCAAACATGTTGGACGGAAA
>VALG01002596.1:5293-34467 GCA_009835305.1 Ipomoea purpurea
TTTCCAAAAAAAATTAAAAAAAGGGCTTTCTCATTTTTTTAAATGTTTAAATTTTTCAACCGTTAAAGCTTGACCCCCCAAAAACCCCAACAAAAAAATTCCCCCCATATTATAAAATTTTTGATGTTTGACATTTATTTAAAAAAAAAACCATTCTAATTTTTTTATTTTTTCAATTTATTTTTTTGCCCCAAAATTTGTTTTCAACTTTTTAAGCAAAAAAAGCTTTGCTTTTTGTTTTTGGGGGGTTTGCAAAAAAAGCAAAAAAAAAGGCTTTTTTTTTTTGCCGATGTTGAAAAAAAAACTTTTTTTTTTTTTACGTGTTTTAAACTTTTTAAGTTTGGTTTTTTTTTTGTTTTTGTTTTTTGTTTTTTTGTTTTTTTTTTTTTGTTTTGTTTTTTGTTAATTTTCTTTTTTATATTTTTACATTATTATTTTTTGTTATATAAAAAAAAAAAAAAAAAAAATTTGTTAGGGTAATAAAACTTTTGCATGAAAAAATTAATTTTTAAGTTTTTAATGGGATTTCTTTTATTTTTGGTTATTTAATTAAATTTTTAAAATTTAAAATTGGTTAAAATTATTTTAATTTTTAAATTTTTTTTTATTTTTATTTAAAAAAAAAAAAAATTTAAATATTAAAATTAAAAAAAAAAAAAAGTTAACATTTAATTTTTCCAAATTGAATTCTAAAATAAAAAAAAAAAAATGCAGTTACAAAATTTAAATTTTTCCTTTTCATACCTTAAAAGGTCAAAAAAATTCTTAAATTTAAAAACATCTTTTTTTTCAATTTTTTGCTTTAATTTGTTTTACAAAACTTGTTTTTATTGTTATTTTTTTGATTTCATAGGTTTGAATTGTATTTCTAGTTTTTGCAATTAAAAGGGCCTTCCAAATAAAAATTTTGAGGAAAAAAAAAAAAACCTTATTTTATCCTTTTTTTTTTGGTTTTTTGGAATAATTTTAAAAAAATTCAAAAAAAAAAAAAAGGTTTTTTTTTTACCAAAAAAACACTTTTTTTTACTTTAAAAAAAGTTTGTTTTTTTTTTTGACTTTTTTTAAAGGCCAAAAAATTGTTTAAAAAAAGTTAGTTCAAATAAAGGAACAAAAAAAAAAATTAATTTTTTAAATGAAAAAACGGTTTTTTTAAACCAAAAAACAACAATTTTTTTATATATTGGTAATTTTCTTTTTTAAAATAAAAATTGAAGGAAAAATTTCAAAATAATTAAAAGGAAGGAGTCATTTTTTTTAAGTTTTCTAAAAAAAAAAAAAAAGGGGTTTGTTTGCAAATTTTGTTTTTTTTTAAACCGACTTTATTTCAAATTTAAGGTTTTAAGGATTTTAAAAAAAAAAAAAAATTTTTACTTTTTACCATTTTTTAAGTTTTTGGGGAAAAAAATTTTATAAAAAAAAATTTTGTAATTTTCAATTAAAAAATTTATGGGGGGATTAAATTTTTTTATTTTTTTTAAATTTTTTTTTTAAAAAAAAAAAAAAAAAAAAAAAAAAAAAAAAAAAAAAAAAAAAAAAAAAAAAAAAAAAAAAAAAAAAAAAAAAAAAAAAAAAAAAAAAAAAAAAAAAGCAAAAAAAATTGTCCAAATAAGCGCGACCAAAAAAAAAAAGGGGAAAAAAGGTGGCAACCACCAACGGTTGGCCTTTCAATTTTTTTTTCTTTAAATTGCATCCAAAAGATTTTCCAACATTTAGGTAAATTAAAAACCCGCACGGGCTTTTAGCTCAAATTTGGTTTTAGTGGGGGGAACCAGGTATTTTTGGGAGGTTTTTAAAAAAAGAAAAGGGACCCCCAAAAAGGGTTTTTCGTTATTTTAAAAAAACAAAAGTTTTTGAAAGGTTTAAGGAAATTTCTTTGTGGGGCACAAAACCCGACAATTTTTTTTTTTGGCTTTCTTGCCTACTTTAAAAAAAAAAAAAACCCATTGGAAGTTCACCGTAAATTTTTACATTTTTCCTTCCCCAACAATTTGCTTTTTCGGGTCGGAGTTGTTTTTGGGGGGAGGGCCTTTAGGGGTTTTTTAAAAAAGAAAATTTTAAGGCACTTTTTAAGGGGTAAAAAAGATTATCAAACATTAAGGGATTTCAAAGGTATTTCAATACAAAAAAAAAAAAAAAAAAAATTTTTTCATTTTTTTAAGTAATTAATTTGGCAAAAAAATTTTTTCATTTTTGTAAATAAAAAAAAAACCTATTAAAAAAATTAATTTTTTTTTTTAACTTTTCACAATTAAACATTAAAAAAAAAAATGAAATACTTTTATCACAAATATTAAATGAAATTTAAAATTTATTATTAAAAAAAAATAAAGTTGTTTAAATTTCAAAAAGTTTTGGGGACTTTCTTAAAAAAAAATTGGCCCCCCACGAAATATTTTTAAAAATTTTGGTTTTTTTCCTTTAAAAAACCAAATTTGCTTAGCAAAAATTTTTTAAAACTAAATCAAATTTATATTTTTTAACAAAAAAATTTCCCACCAATTTTATCAACTCAAATTGTTCTCATTTAAAAGTAAGCAAATTTCTTCAAAAAACTAAGGACTCCCAAAAAAATTTGAATTTTGGGCTTTTTTGGAATTTGCTTTCCAAAAGAGTAAAAAGGCATATACTTTTTCTTTACAAAACAAAAATATTTTTTTTGAAAAATTCCTTTCAAAAATTATATATTTTTGAGCCCCGCTGGCAAAAAAAAAAAAGGCCACTTAAGAAAAATTATTAAAAAAAAAAACTCTTTTTCTTTTTACAAAACTAAGAAAAAAAACAAAAAACTCAAAAATTGGTCCCTTTTTGGGGCCCTTGGGGGATTTGTTCAAAAAAGGCTCTTTTTAAAAAATTTGGGACTGTCCAAAAAAAACAACCCACGTGCCCAATTAGTTAAATTTTTTTTTCAGGGGGCCATTTTTGTCGACATAGATTTAAAAACCGCCACCAGTTTAAAAAAAATTGGCAGGAAAGCCCCAAAAAAAAAGGGCGATTGGCAAAAAAAAGGGGAAAAAGGCGGGGGCCGTTGTTCCCGGAACTTCAATCTGTTTTTTATTAAACATTGTTTCACGTTTTTGGCAAATGAAGACAAAAAAGGGGGAATGTAAAAGCAAAAGATTTAGGGAAAAAAAGCTTTTTAAAAAAAAAATTGTCCAAAATCCCTAAATCTAACCTGCTGGACAAAAACTTCCCTTTCTGGAGGAGGAGTCCATTTTTGGCTGATGGGGGAGTAAAAAATCAATCAAATTCATAATTTTTTCCAATGAAAAAAAAACCCAAAATTTTTTGCTTTTGCTGCACGGCTTCTTTAATTTTGGAAAAAAACCTGGATTTTTTTTAAACCAAGTTTTTTTGGTATTGCCAAAAAAAAAAACCCAAAAAAAAAATAAAAAAAAAAAAAGTGGTGCCACCGAAAAATAAAAAGGGGAAAAAAAAAGACATTAAATAAGATTCCATGGAAAATAACAAAAAAAAACTTTGATTCGAAAACTAACAAGTTTTCAATTTGTTTTTAAACCCGATTAAAGTGTAATATTTTTTCTTTTATTCTAAAATAATTTTTCCAAAATTAATCAGAAAAAAAGAAGGTTTTTCCAATAGGGGCAATTTAGCAAAAAAAAACAAACGAAAACAAAAAAAAAAACGGAAGATTTGGTTTTGAAAGAAGAAGTTTAATTTTTCACTTTGGGAAAGGTTCCCTTTGTTTTCTTTTTTTTTGGTTGGCAAAGTAAAAAAAAAAAATTTTAGGGTCCAAAAAAGGACTTTAAATCATGGTTTTTTTTTTTTTTGTCGAAAAATTTTTTAAAATCCCAAGACTAATTTGGTTTTTTTTTGGAACCACTTTTAGTCCTTTCTTCATGATTTTTTCTTTTAATTTTTTTAGTTAAAGGGCATTTTTTGTCTCCTTCATATTTTTTTTTTTCTTTCAATTTAATTTTTCCGCGGTTTTTTCCAAAACTAGTTTTTTTAATTGGTTTTAGAAAAACTTTTAAGGGTTTTTAAAAAAAACCGTTTGGGGATTTTTTTTAATGGTAAACCAATTATTTTTTCAAAACCATGATTTTTCTTAGTTAAAAGTTTCTTAAAAAAACATTTTAAAAAAAAAAAACTAGTTTGAAAAAAAAACTCGAAAAAAAAAAATTTTTGGACAAAAAAAGGAAAAAAATTATGAAAAAAAGAAGACCAAAAAAAAAAATAAATGCCCCTAATTTTTGCCCACCTTTATTTAAAATAAAAGGAAAAAAAAAAAAAAAATCATTTGAAAAAAAAAGGAAGGGACTAAAAAAAAAAAAAAGTGTTCCAAAAAAAACGGGAATTAAGTTCTTGGAATGATTAATTTTAAAAAAAAATTTGGCAAAAAAAAAAAAACGATAATTTTTTCTTGGTGAAATCTAACAATTTGGAAATTTTGCCACCAAAAAAGAACCAAGGGGGGGAATCCTCCGTGGAATTAAAAATAAAAACTCGGGGAAATTTTTTTTGTTGAAAAAAATTTTTATGGTTCCAGGGTCAAAAATTTTCTGTTTGGACCGGGTCAAAAAGAATATTCAATGTATTTCCTTTCAACAAAAATTCAAAAACAATTTTTCTTGACCCCAAAAAAAAAAATTTTTGGCAAAGGTTTTTTAAAGTTAAAAAAGGCCAAAAAAAAAAAAAAAGGAATGGTATGGGCTTTCTAAATTTTTAGTCAAGTAAAAAAAAAAAAAAAAAAAAAAAAAACAAGTTTTTTTAGGGGAATGTATTTTTGAAAAAAAACAAATGAATAAGGAGGGAAAAAACAAAAAAAATTGTAACCAAAAAGCAGGAAATTTATTGTTTTTTTTCACCCTTAAAAAAAACTTTTATTTTTTGCTTTTTTTTTCCAAAAAAAAAAAAAAAAAAAGGCTTTATCCAAAAAAAGCAAAAAAGGGGCACCTGAAAAATTTAACATTAAAAATTAATTTAAATTTGGCATTGGAAGCATTTTTTGAAAGCGAAAAAAAAAAAAAAGGAAACTAAAATTTTCAACAAAAAAAAAAAAATGAAAAAAATATGGGGATTAATTCGGGATTAAAGGGTAAAAAACAAAGAAAAAAGAAGGGGAGTTAAAAAAAACCTTTACTTCTTGGTAAATTCACTCTTTCCAAAAAAAGTTTTTGCAGCTTTTTTTGCTTTTTGAAAAAAAAAAAAAAAAAAACTTCATTTTTTTGGCCCTTTCCTCCCATAATCTACATGTTAAAAGTATTTTATAAAATTGGGAACACAAAAAAAAAAAAATTTTTGACAAAAAATTGGGGCAATTTCCAATGTTTTTTTAAGTATTTTTTAAAGAATGAAAAAGAAAGGAAAAAAAAAAAATTTTTAACAATTTTTTACCCTTTTGGGAATTAAATTTTTCCTCTCAAAAAAAAAGGCAATAATAAAGGGTTTTAAAAGAAGGAAAAAATTGGGAAAAAAAAGGGGAAAAACCCACCTGTCCACCAATAACCAAATTTGCAAAATTTTTTATTGATTTTATCAACTTTTAAAATTTAAATTAAAAAAAAAGAAAATTCAAAGAAAAAACAAGAAAAAAAAAAAGAGGATTTGAAAAAAAAATAATTTTACAAAAAAAATCAAGGGCAAAAATAAAAAAGAAAAAAGAAAAAAAAAAACCTTGGATTTTTTCATTAATTTTTTGGAAAAAGGGGAAAAAAAATGGCTTGAGTAAAAGAGGGAAAAAAAATTATTAGGGGGGAATAAAACTTGGAAAGGCAAGATTATTGGCTGCCAAAAAGATTAATCCTTTTTCCTAAAGGACGTCTCAAAAAAAAAACAAAAAAAAAGGCTTAGTAAAAACCCTTTAACATATTTGGATTTTAAAAAGCCTTTTTGGTGGAATTTTAAACCAAAAAAAAAAAATCTTTTGAAAATGGAAAATATTAAAAGGCAACTATTAAAAGCTTTTTAAAAAAAAAAATTTGTGTTGTTACCTCAAGGTCCAATTTTAAAGGCAAAAAGCGGAAAATTGGCACAAAAAAAAAAAGAACAATTCCAATTTGGGCTTTGCCGGTAATTTTGCCTGTTTTTTTACACATTCCAAAGCGCTACTTCCTACGGGAAAAAAAAACAAAACCATTTTTAAAAAAAAAAAAACAAGGGGGGTAAAAGGGGTTTTGAAAAAGGTTTATTTTTTTGAATATAACAAAAACATAAGTTAAAAGGTTTAAAAGCTTAAAAACAACAAAAAAAAAAAAGAAAAAAAAACAAAAAAAGTTCATTTGAAGTCAAAAAAAAAAACACACAATTATTTTTTTTTAACCCCCTCCAAAAACAAGTTCATTTGGCCGCAAAGAAAAAACATTTGGGTTGATAAAAAAAAAAAAAAAAAAAAAAAAATTTAAGGGATTTCATTTTTCTTAAGAAAAAAAAAATTTTGGAAGCATTGTTAAGAATTAAAAAGAAAAAAAAGCAAAAGAAATAAAAATCCATTGTTTTTGTTTTTTTTACTTTCTTTATTAAATTTAAAAAAGTAAAAAAATCCATAAAATCAAATTAACAAATTTTACAAAATGAATTTTCCCCCAAAAATTTTTCAAATTTTTCCATTCAAAAAAAAAAAACCAAAATTACCATTTAATGATTTTTTTACTGGAAAAAAAAAACCAAAAAAAAAATAAAAATTAAAAAAAAACCCCCCCCACCCAGAAAATAAAATCAACCTTAATTTTTCAAAGATAAAAAAAAACAAAAGGGTAAAAAAAAAAAAATTAAAAAACAGGCATTAAAAAAATATAATTCAGGGAAAAAAAAAAAAAAAAAAAAAAAAAAAAAAAAAAAAAAAAAAAAAAAAAAAAAAAAAAAAAAAAAAAAAAAAAAAAAGAAGAGAAGGAGAAGTTTTTCCTGAAACTAATTTAAAAAAAGTTTTCAAAAAAAAAAAAAACTTTGTGTTTTTTAAAAATTTGGTTTGGAATTAATATTTTTTAAAAAAAGAAAAAAAAAAAAGGGTTGGGACAAAAAAAGTTTCAATCTCATTTTAAAAAAAACATTTTTTTGATACTCTTTTATATTGTTTTAAAAAAAAGCATTTGATGCCCAAAGGCAATTTGTTTCAATTTAAATTATTGCCAAATTTCAAGAAACCTCAAAATGTTTTTTCCTCAATAAAAAGAAATATTGGTGCCAAAAAAAGGGGGGGGGGGACTAAAAAAAAACATTTTTATTTTAAAAAAAAAAACCATTGTTACAATTCTTTTTAAAAAAATTTGTTAAAATTTTTGAAATTGAAAATTGTTTTTTTTTTGAACATTGGTAAATAAAAAAAAACAATTTAAAAACTTTTTAGTTTTTTTTTTCTTCATTTACTTTCCAACCAAAGTTAAAATCTAAAGGATATGAAAAGGCAAAAAACAAAAAAAGTGCATCCAAAAAAGTTTCATGGACTTTTAAAAAAAGTGTCTGATTTAGAAAAAACTTTTTAGGAAAATCTATTTTTTTGGTTAAAGGGGGCAATGGGATTTAAATGGGGAACCACGATTAACAAAAAAACAAAAAAAACTCCGAAAAAATTTGGTTGGGGGGGGAACAAGGGACTTTTTTCTATTAAAATTTTTTCCTTTTGTTTTAAAAACATCAATTTGTAAAAAAAGAAAAAAAACTGTTTTTAACAAGTTACAAAAAAAAAAAAAAACCAAAAAAAAAAAAAAAACAAATAATTTTAATAAAAATTTTTTTTTTTTTTTTTTTAAAAAAAAAAAAAAAAAAAAAAGGGATTTTGAAAACATATTAAAAAAAAAAAGAAAAAAAAGCTTCTAAAAAAAAAAATTATTGCCTTTTCAAATTCAAAAAAGGGAAAAAATTTTGAATACATTTTTGGGCAATGGGTTTTTTCTCATTTTCCAAAAAAAGTTAAAAAATTCAAAAAAAAACTAATTTTAAAAAAGGGGAATTTTGGGGAAAAACCCTATTTAAACTATGGATTAACAAACTAAAAAAAAAAATTTATTTGCAAACCTTAAAAAAAAAAAAACCCATCCTCCAAAAGATTAAAAAAAGGAAACAATTTTTGTGTTGTCCTATTAAAAATTAGCAATAAGGGTTTTTTTGGCAAAAAAATTTCGGGGACAGGAAGATTTTTAGAGGGTGTCAAAAAAAAAATGGGGACTTTTTTCCCCAATGTGTTGGTTCAAAAAAGATTTTAACATGGCCTTTAAAAAAAAAAAAAAAAATTTTTGCGTTTTCTGTTGCTTTTTTTTTTTCTTTGCTTCAAATACAACAAAAACGGCCCACATTAAATTTTCAAAAAACAAATCACAAAAGATAGTTTTTGCCATTTAAAAAAAGGAATTTTTTTAGGTTTTAACCTTAAACAAGTCCAAATTTTACTTTTTAGATTGGCAAAGGCATTTAAAAAACGTTTTTTGGTTTGCCTTTATCTTTGGGAAGGAAAAAAAAAAAAAAAAAAAAAAAAAAAAAAAATTATTTGGGGGGACCACATTTTAAAATAAAAAAGGGATTTCCACTTAATTTATTTTTTAGTTTTATTTTTTTTGCCAAAAAAAAAGGGACTATTTAAAGGGGGCAATGTAGTTTACATCTTCAAAAAAAAGGGCCACAATTCCCTTTCTTGGGGCTGGTTCAAAAAAAAAAAAAACAAAAGCAAAAAATCTTTTAGGGGATTTTAATTACTTTTGTTTTTAATTTTTCTTCCATCCAAAAAAAAAAAAAAAGATTCCAATTCTGGCAAACCTTGGAAAAGAAAATTTTTTCAAAAAAAAATTAAAGGGTATTTTTAGAAAAAAAAACAAGGGGATATTTCAGCATTTCTTGCCAACGGGGCAATAGGAAAAAAACGAAAAAAACAAGAAAGTTTTTAAAAAAAATTCTTACAACCAACGTGGGGACCTCATCAAAAAAATTTTTTTTTTTTTTTTTTCCCAAGCCGTAATAAAGGAAACTTGTTTCAAAAAAAAAATGTTTTTAAAAAAAAGGCCCTAACAAAAAAAAAAAAAGATTAATTAATGACAAAACAGGTTTATTTAAATTAATTTAAAATAAATCTATCTTACTGTGTTTAGATTTCAAATAAAAAAAAATCTTTTAAAAAAAAAAATTAATAATTTTCCAAAAACTTTTTTTACAAGGGTTAAAACCCAGGTTTCCAAAAAAAAACTAGAATTTTTTCTGCAAAAACCTTTTGCAAGCAAAAAGCCAAAAAAGGGGGACTTTTTTGCCTTTATTAGGGGGGGCCCCCAAAAAAAAAAAGCCCATTTAAGCAAAAAATCGCTCAATGGCTGTTTTGCATGTTTTCATGCTTAGACTATCATTGCTACGCTAAAGTGCGAATATTTTCCCCTGGAACAATTGGGTTCAAATCAACTATTTATAAGACCTTAAAAAAAAAAAAAAACAAACAGGGAAAATACTTTAAAGGGAAAAAAAAAATTAAAAACAAAAAAAAGTAAAAAATCAAAATTAAATAAAAAATTTTCTTTTAAAAACATTTCATCCAGGGCACAATTTTTGGAAAAAAAAAAGATTTAACAAATTTTACGTTTTAAAAACCCCAAATTTAAATAAAAAAAAAAACAAAACCAAAAACAAAAAAAAAAACTAAGGGAAAAAAAGAAAATTGGAAGGGAAAAAAAAAAAGCAAAAGGCCAATGGTAATGGGGTAATTTTTTTTTTCTGTCTTTTATAAAAAAAAAATTCAAAAAAGGGGTGAAAAAAAAAAAAATTCAAGATTTAAAAGAAAAAAAAAGCAAAAAAGTTAAACTATTTTTTATATTTTTATTATGGGAATTGCCAAAAATATTCTTTTTAATTTTGTTTTCCCCAATTTTTTCCCATTTCTGTCTTTTGAATTGGGGACTTAAGGGTGGGGGTTGGTTTGGTTTTTTGGCGTTTTTCAAGTTTGAAACACCTGAAATTTTTTTTTAAATTTTTTGGGATATCCCCAAAAAAAAATTTTTTTTTTTTTCCAGAGTTTGAATTTAAATTTTTTTTTTTTTAAAAATTCGATTTTAAATCTGGAAAAAACCCAAAAATTAAATAAAAAAAAAAAATTTTTTGGAATGTTTTTTTCAAAAAAAAAAAAAATTTAATTAAAATTTTTGGATATTTTTGGTTCAAGTTTTTGATTTGGAAAAAAAAAATTATTTCGAGTTACTTTTTTTTAGGGTTTTTTTAGTTTTTTGGGCCTTAATACGGCCATACCCAAAAAAAAAAAAAAATAAAAAAAAAAAAAAAATTAAAAAAAAAAATTTAAAAAAAAAAAAAAAAAAAAAATTTTAAAAAAAAAAAAAAATTATATTAAATTTTTTAAATTTTGTTTAATTGATTTTAATTTAATTTTTTTTGTTAATTGTCAAGTAAAATTTTTTCTTTGGATTATACCAATTCAAAAAAAAACTAAAAAAAAAAAAATAAAACCAAACAAAAAAAAAAAGGCACTAAAAAAAAACAAAAAATTAATTTTTTAAAAAAAAATTTTGAAAAAAATTTTAAATAATTTTTTGTTAAAATTTAAAGTTTATAAAATAATAAAAATTTTTAAAAAAAAAAAAATAGTTTTTTTTAAATATATAATTTATTATTATATTTTATAATTAAACTTTGGGTTTGGGGTTTTAGTTTTCAGGGTTTTGGGGGTTTTTTTTCAAATTAAATAAAAGGAAAAAGGAAAAAAACTTTTTAGCCCACCCTATTTTTTTATCCGAAACCAAAAAAAAATTTTATAATTTAAAAAATTTTTATTTACCAAATTTATTTTTTTTAAAAAAAAAAAAAAAAAAACAATCCAAAAAATGATAACCCAAAAAAAGGGGTCCAAAAAAAAAAAAAAAGGTGTTCACCCAAAAAAAATTTTTAAAAAAAATTTTTTGTTTCAAAATTTAATGGTTTTTTGTTTTTTTTGGGAAGGAAAATCTTTTTTGGAATTTTTTAAGCACCCAACCCCCTTAAAAAAAAAGGGGGAGGGACATCAAAAGGTGTTTTATTTTAAAAATTGCTTCAAAATTTCGTTTTAGCGTTTCAATTTTGTTGGAAAACTTGTTTTTTAAAACACTAAAAAAAAAGTCTACCTTGGATATTATACTCCACGATAGGTTTCTGGGTGAAACTTAAAATTTTTTGGGGAAAAAAAATTTTTTTTTGCCACCCAAAAAAAGGGACAAAAGGGGGAAAACCTCGGTGGTGGGAATTTTAAACTTTCTTTTTTTAAAAAAAGGCATTTTTTTTCTTAAGCCATTGGGTTTCTTTTAAGGATTTAGCCTTCCTTTTTAAAAGGAATCCATTGGAAATGGGATCCATTAATTAGGGGTTTAATTTTTTTTTCATATCTCAAGCTAAAAAAAAAACATTTGTCATTTAAAAAAAAAAAAAAAAACCCAAAAGTTTTAAAAAAAAAACAAAAAAAAACCCCCACTTAAAAAGGCGGAAGGCTGGGGAAGGGGGGAAAGTTTCAGCGTTCCCTCATTTTGGCTCTTTTCAAAAGGCTTTTAACATATTTTTAAAGGTGGAATTTTTTTAAAAAAAGGCGAGGGCGAAAAGGGAAGCCTTCGTTTTAAAGGGCAAAAAAAAAACCGGTCTTCCACCGGACCCGGAAAAACAAAACCACCTTTAAGGGCAAAAACGCCTTAAAAACAAAAAAAACAATTGAGAATTTCATTGCGTTTTTTCAATTAGGCAAAAAAACGCCCACAAAAAAAATTTTTTAACTAAAAAAAAAAAAAACCAAAATTTAAAATCAAAAATTGCCAAACCAAAAAAGGGGCCCCTCCCTTTTTTCATTTTTTTTTCCACCATTAGGGGCCTTCTTTTTTTAACAGTTTAAAAAAAAAAAAAAAGAAAAAACATTTTGATTATGCATAAAAAAAGTCTCCATTTTATTTTTTTGGTTTTTGTATAGGAAAAAAAAAAAAAGGAAAAAAAAAATCAAAGGGGAAAAACCAACCACGGGAAAAAATCTTAAAAAATAAACCTTTTTTTTTTCAAAAAAAAAAAAAAAAATTTTTATTTTTTGGCAAAAAAAACAGTAAACAGGGCTTTGGGCTTTTCCAATTTTCAACTTTTTTTCCAATTTTTTTTTTTTGGCCCTAGTTTTACACCTTTTTTTCCCAAAAAAATGTTTGGGAAGATTTTTTTTTTTTTGGCTTGATTTTGTTGAAAAAAAAAAAAGAAAAAAAACGATTGGCAAAAAAAAAAATTTGGCCCGTACAGATTTGATTACATGAATTTTTTTGGAGTAAACTGGCAAAGCCTTTTAAATTTCCATTTGAACAAACCTTTCTTTTTTTTAAAAGGCAAAAATTCAAGGGGCCCACTCGGGAGCACCCCACTTTTAAAAGATTTCTTTCCGAGTAAGAAGGAAAAAAAAAAAACAAATAGAAGGGCCTTGCTTACAAGGTTAAAGGTTTGCAAAAAAAAGAAAGGAAGTTTTCACAAAAACTGGCTTTTTTTTTTGCCATGCAAGGAAAGATTTAAATTGGGAAAAAAAAAGAAAACCTTTTTTGGGAAAAAAAAAAAAAAAAAAAAAAATTTACTTGGAAAAATTTTTCAGGAAAAACCAAAGAAAAATTCCAAAAGAAAAATTTGCAAAAAAGGGAAATGGGAACCCAAAAATTGGGGAAAAAAAACTTGATTTAATGTGTAGTAGTAATAATTATGATGATGATGACCTTGTTAATTGATATGTAAACATATCATTACTTAGTTATGTTGTTTTTATCTTATTAACATCAAGACCAACGAATCAGGTTCTTGATGCCTTGCTTAGACGGTTGCTTTCATGACTGGCTGTCGTGTTTGGAAGGGTGATCTCCAGATTAAAAAGTGTGAGATAAGTTTAATGACCTATTTAACATATTTTCTTAGAAAATATATCAAATTAATCCGTATATACTAGGAAGTGGGAAAATTGAAGGAGTTCGTAGTTTGGCGGAAAAATTGAATTAAGTGAGCTAGCTAACCATGATAGAGTGCATGCCCCAAGTCACTATCGTGCGTGTTTCCCATTGAAAGAAATTTGTCGCGTATCTTAGAGTCTTATTAGTTCAACAAATTAAAGGATACTCAGCTCGTGGATCACATGGGTTCTCATTTATATTTGTGTGTCCCATGAGAACACACCCACAAGGTCTGAATTGAAGGAGTTTGCTTATTGGTCTGAATTAATTTTTGGGTCCAACAGATAAGTGGGGCTAATCGGTATATCGTGGACCAGGGTCCACAATAATTTGACTTCATAATGTACAGAATTCATGTTCATAATGTACATAATTTATGTTCATAATACACATATATATAGAATGATATAATGAATACGAATTCTGTACATTATAAATATGAATTTTGTACATTATGAATATGAATTATGTGTATTATGTTAACTGTTTATGTATCTTCATTATATCGTGTTTATGTGTATGTGTATTATGAACATAAATTATGTACATTGTATGTGTATTATGTACATTATGTGTCTTCGTTATGTGTATTGGACCAGGGTCCACAGTGCATTGTGGAGCCTGGTCCACGATATAAATTGCCCTACGGGAATGTGTTTGATGTGGGATAGAGGGCAAATTATATAGCGCAAATTATGTTGTGCAACCAAATGCACCTTGCAAGGTGCATACGGTTGCAAAACGGCGCCGTTTTGGTTAAAAAAAAACGCGCGTCTCACTTAAAGAAGAAATCAGGTTCGATTCCCGGCAATAGCATTTTTATATATCCAGAAATTCATAATTATATAACCACAATTTATAACTATATATCCACAATTTCATAACTATATATCCACAGTGAATGAATGAAGTAAAAATCTACAATGAATGAATGAATGAAGTAAAAATCCACAATGAATGAATGAATGAAGTAAAAATTCACAATGAATGAACTAAATATCCACAATATATGATTGAACTAAATATCCACAATGAATGAACTATATAACCACAATTTCATAACTATATAACCACAATTTCATAACTATATATCCACAGTGAAATGAAGTAAAAATCCACATGAATGAATGAATGAAGTAAAAATCCACAATGAATGAATGAAGGAGTAAAAATCCACAATGAATGAACTAAATATCCACAATATATGATTGAACTAAATATCCACTATGAATGAACTATATAACCACAATTTCATAACTATATATCCACAAATTTATAACTATATATCCACAATTTCATAACTATATATCCACAATAATGTTATTGCTGAGATCGAACCTGAATTTTTTTTTTTTTTAAGTGGGACGCGCATTTTTTTCAAAACGACGTCGTTTTGAACCGTATGCACCATGCGCATGGTACATTCGGTTGCACAGCATAACTATTGGGGATTATATAGTGGACCAGGACCCAAAGTGCACTGTGGATCTTGATCAAATACACAGAATTTGATTTCATAATGCACAAAATTTGCTTATAATCCACTCTACATTGCAATCTACACCCCGTGTAACCAATTCAATCACGTATAATCACATTGTTACTAGCTCGTAATACTACTCAACCTCGGACCGCTCTGTCGTTACTCAGTAGACCGACTGATCTGACTCGTCGAGCGACTTTTTCACTCTTTCACAAACATACCTGTTCGTAGTGTATTCGTAATCCCGGTCCCATTTACGCTATCAAGTACCATTAAAGTGTTATTCTAATTCAAAACTACAGTTTTATTTGACAATATACATTCAATATGTAAGAGCTGCTATTGAATTTCATTCTATACATACGGTAATTTCATTCAATAGTTGAACGATTGGTGAATTTTGTATCACGATTGGTGAATTTTGTGGGGCTTGTTGATGGACTTATAATGTGAATGGGTTTAATAAGTCACTACTCCGCCTATACCTTAAATCATATGACCAGTTCAGCAATTCTGCATTTCTTTGTTTAGATTTGGCGTCGACTAATACATCACAGAAGGCCATGTCTTCATCCACACTTGACCGCAATGTAGTGTGTTGTAAATCACCAATTCTCTAATTTAATAATCGTATGGATATACACACACAATAAAAAAGGATGATAGAGTGCATTTGAAACACTAATTTGCTACTTGCAGTATGAAAAAGTTTTTGCTTATTAATTAGCTTTCTGCATACACCACGGATAATAATAATTCGTCTAACATCAAAATAGGATAAAATATGCAATTATTGAGCTACGTGTCAATCAATCGAAAACAGACTAATTTACCTCCTTGTGATCCTTTGTCAGTTAGGGTCATAAGAACAGGATTTAAACAGTGCATTTTCTTGAATAGTGTCTGTGAATTTCTCTCGTTATCTAAAATAGATGGCAAACTAATTTATTACTAAAACCAATGAGACATTTTGGTTGAATTTGTGCTGCGCATGCTTGAGTCTCACTATGACATCTTCCATGCTGATCCTATCCTCTGGAAAATCAGATGTGCATTCCATAGCTAATTCCATCACCATCAAGAAGCACTCCTCTATTTCTTGCCCTGCACCTTCTTCTTTTGTCACTAAATTAGAGTCAACGATCTCCATTATTGCATCAGGCAGTGAAATCAGACACCCCATTTCCTTATGGTGAAGTCTCCATAGAACATCTCATCTGTGGCTTCCTTCTCGTGAATACTTCCATTAGTAGAATCCCAAAACTATATACATCTCCCATGCTGGATACTATTCCGGCAGAACCATACTCTGCAATTGTCAAAAAATATGAACATACAATTACTTCCATATATCCTAAACTTGAAGCTACAAATTAAATTAGAAAGCTGAATGAGTTCACCTGGAGCCATGTATCCAACTGTGCCCATGGTTTTTGTCTGTTTAGTGGCCTTATCTCTGTCCAGTAGCTTAGCTATACCAAAGTCACCAACATGTGCAACCATGTTTTCATCTAAAAGAATGTTACCAGGCTTCAAATCAACATGAACCACTGGAAAAGAATGGCCATGATGCAAGTACTCAAGCGCATTCGCAACGTCCATCATTATTCCTAGCCTCTGATAGATATCTAGGAAATAATTATGTGAATAGAGCCATTTGTCCAGGTTCCCGTTGGGCATATACTCTAAAATCAAAGCTCTGAAGTCGAGGTTGGAACAACTGGTTATTACTTTGACAAGATTTCTTATGGCGAATATTCCTTAGCACTAGACACTCTACATCAAAGCTCCTGACTGAATCTTGACATCCAAATTTGAAGACTTTTATTGCAGCAATCACCCATCAACAAAAGTGCCCTTGAACACTGAGCTAAAACTCCCTCTCCCAATCAAGTTGCTTTCATCAAAGTTTTCTGTAGCACCAAGGATTTCATAGTATGAAATCCTCTTGAGGGCAACATCAAGTGAATTCTCAACTTGGGGTGCCCTTCGTTTATTTCTCTTCCAAAACGTAAGCAACAAAACCAATAGAATAGCACACAACAACCACTGATACAAGAGATGGCAAAACATACTTGTGAAATATGGCAGTGTTTCTCGGTTTTTCTTTACCTTCTTTGCATGCCATGACATGGAACCGAGAAGCTCCACATAATTCCTTGTTGCCCATGAATGATTCCATGCTAAATTCCGCAAATGGTCCATCATCTGGAATTTTTACCACTAAGTTCATTGAAAGACATGTTCAAGTGCATGAGATATTTGAGGTTCTCCATCGACTTTGGAATTCCACCCGAGAGGCTGTTGTTAGATAAATCTAACTGTTGCAAGCTTAACAGACTACCAATGATTGAGGAATAGGACCACGAAGCCTATTTGATGATAGAGAAAGAGTAATCAAATTCTGGAGTTGGCCCAATGGCATCGGGAATTTCTCCTGAAAATTGGTTGCCTGACAAATCTAATGTTACAATGCTGTGCAAACTACCAATTTCAGGAGACAGGGGAGCACTAAGAGAATTGTAGGACAAGTCCAACTCCAAGACATCCTTGTTGTTCCAGAACCCAAGTGGTATTGCAGATGTAAATAAATTGTAACCTAAATATATTTTCCTCAAAGAAGATACATTACCTAAACAGCTTGGTATTTTCCCCGAGAACTCATTCATTCCAAGATTCATTTCAGATAAGTCATTCAATAACACAAAGTTTTTTGGTAGTGAACCTCAAGTTCATTATTACCAAGCTTTAAACCTTGTAACCTCTGCAAACGTCCCAATGTTTTAGGAAACGAACCTACGAGCAAGTTGTTACCCAAATCCAAATCATACAAGTTACTAAAGTTGCTGATTCCACTTGGAATCCTGCCTTTAAATTGACAATAATCACCATACAAGATTTTCAGTGACAAAGACGTACTATTGCCTACGTCTAACAAGTTGGGAAGAACTGTGTTGAGCGGATTAGCAGTCAAAATAATTGTATGCAAATCCTTGCATTTTCAACAATGAAGTGAGTAGGCTTAGATCATTGGCTGATGGATGATTTGTGATTTGGTTGTTTTCTATGGCAAAATATTGAAGTTGGTGCAAATTTTCAACCACCAAAGGTACATGGCCACTAAATATGTTATGCCAAGATCAAGGCGTTCGAGTTGGGAGGCATTTGATATGGAGCTTGGAATGCTTCCTGTGAATAGGTTAAATTGGATATAAACTTCTATGAGACTTGGGGACATCCAATTTCTTAGGCTTTGGTGAAGATTACCAGAAAGTTTATTAAATGACATCTCAACAAATTGTAATCCAGAGATATTGTTGAAAATTGAGGATGGTATATTGCCACTAAAAATATTTGATCGAAATGACAGTTGTTGAAGACTTGAAAGCTTTCCAAACTCTAGGGGAATATTACCATCCAAATGGTTGTCTGCAACAACAAAAATCTCCAAAGCTGAAAGATTTCCAATTGAAGGAGGTATCATACCTGTCAACCGGTTATCAAAAACTCTCAAATCTCTAAGCCTTGACAACTTCCCAATTTCATTTGGTAGGTTTCCTGTACAATTATGTAATAAATCTAATCTATATCAAAGTTTAAAAAATAAATAAATAACTAATAATCAAAATATTTTTTGAAAGAAATTGAAGGGTAGGGGTAGGGGAGGAGGAGGAGGTATATAAGTTACCTAATAATTCCATTTTTGCAAGTTGAAGCTGCTCAAGAGATGACATGTTGTAGATGGCGCTGGGTATTGTTCCAGAGAGTTGATTCGCAGACAAGGAAAGTACTTTAAGTCTCCTGCAACTGGATAGACCTGGAGGGATTTCTCCATGAATTTGGTTTATGGCAACACGCAGGACCTCCAATTTTGGAAGGGAATAACAGAGGTCAATTGGAAGAAGGCCAGAGATTTCATTTGCCTGAAGGTTAAGTATTACTAGAGATGAAATATTGAAGATTGTCCAAGGCAAATCTCCTGCGAATTAAATCACGTTAATTAATTTTAAGCATATATGCATAGGACATAGGAATGATTTTAGAATCATATTCAGGTGAGAATCAATTTTAACCTGCAAATTTATAAATTGTTAAAAAATTACACTATAATTACTACATGATTGCACTGCAACAGTTGTTAGACATGTCTAGAGGACCTTTGTAGTGTAATCGTATTTGATGTGGTGTAATTCTTAAAGTTAGTTCGCACCTCATTATGAATTGATGATATTACATATGTAATTATATATAAATTGGTAGCGATATATATATATATTATATATATATATTATATATATTATATATATATATATATATATATATATATATATATATATATATATATATATATATATATATATAGGCGGATTCAGGTGCGGCAGTGTCTTACGGTGCGGTTATTTCTTACGGTGCGGCAACACAAATAGTTCACCAAATATGCACCATCAACGTTAGGAAATACACCACACAAAAACAGAGTAAACAGAGTCCTGCATCATCAAACACACACCATTAGGTGAGAGTAAAACACCATACACTGTTCAGGAATACACCATTGGGGGTGGTGGTGTATTTTTTTGAGTCTGTGGTGTATTTTGTGAGTTTGTGGTGTATTTTGTGATGTTTTATTGCATTTCATTGTGGTGTGTTTTATTACACTGTTGGTGCATATTGTTAACACTGTTGGTGTATTCTGAAATTTGACCGCACCGCCGCACGGTAAGACTCCGCCGCATATGAGCGCTCTTCTATATATATATAATATATATATATATATATATATATATATATATATATATATCCCGCATATGAGCGCTCTTCTATATATATATATATATATATATATATTATATATATATATATATATATATATATATATAATAATATAGGCATAGCGCTCTTCTATATATATATATATATTATATATATATATATATAGAAGAGCGCTCATATGCGGCGGAGTCTTACCGTGCGGCGGTGCGGTCAAATTTCAGAATACACCAACAGTGTTAACAATATGCACCAACAGTGTAATAAAACACACCACAATGAAATGCAATAAAACATCACAAAATACACAACAGACTCAAAAAAATACACCATATAACTCACCATCCCCAATGGTGTATTTCCGAACAGTGTATGGTGTTTTTACTCACACCTAATGGTGTGTGTTTGGTGATGCAGGGCTCTGTTTAGTCTGTTTTGTGTGATGTATTTTCCTAACGTTGATGGTGCATATTTGTTGAACTATTGGTGTTGCCGCACCGTAAGAAATAACCGTACCTTAAGACACTGTCGCACCTGAACCTGCCTCTATATATATATATATATAGTGAAAGGTTCTCGTGCGAGTGAATGCTTCCCGTGCGGTTGATTAATGTGCGTGAGATTTGTACTCAATGTGTATGAGTGTTGTGTCTAATGTGCCTGAGATTTGTACTTAATGTGCGTGAATGTGTAAAATGCAGCAGAAAATATGGATATCAGCTTCTTCCCCATCCCCAGTAGCCATTGCCCCCCTGATGATGATGATGCAGAGGCGAGCTATGATGATTAAGAATTATGAGAATAATACAACAGAAATCTACATTTAGCTAGTGTGCAAATTTTGTTGTGCGTGCGTCATATATATAAACATTCAACTGTACTGAAGGTAGCTGATAATCGAGAATCCATGGACAAATTGAAGGAAGAAGTAACAAGAAACTTGGACGTTAATGTGCGTAAGTTTTCTGTTCTACTTCTTTCTGAGAACGTAATTCTAAACTACTCACGCACATTAAGCACAAATCTCACGCATATTAAGCACAATACTCAGGCACATTAAGTGCAAAACTCACGCATATTAACATCACGCACATTAAGTATAAACCTCACGCATATATGTTACTCACCTGTCAAATTGTTACGAAGTAGTATTAACTGCTCGAGCTTGGAGGAGTTGCCAATTTGAGGTGGTATGCTTCCACGAAATTCATTATCTGCTAAGTCCAAAACTCTAAGTTCCATACATTTATGTAGACTTGATGGAATGTGACCACTGAATCCATTTTCCGAAAGATACAAGGCTTGTAAGAGCCTGAAGTTATCACAAGTGCCCCCTGGAAGCATCCCTGAGAGTTCATTGTTTCCCAAGTCTACTAAACGCAAGGAAGAAACGTTGAACAAAGTTGCAGGAATGTTTCCAGTGAGGCTGTTGTAGGACAAATCCAAACTCTGGAGTTTGGTCAAGAACCCAATGTTGTCTGGGGATCTGGCCATGGAACACCATTAGCGCTGATGTTGAAAGTTGAAAGGAATGAGAGGTGACCCAATCTCCTTAGGAATGGTGCCGATGAGGCCCATATCGAAGAGATTCAATTGGGTCACTCTTTGGTGTTTAGCATTGCAAGTAACACCAATCCAATCACAATGAGGAGTTTGATGAGACCAGTTGTTAGACAAGACGCCAAAAGGATCGGATGTTATTGTTGCTTTCCAAGCCATAGGGCAGCCCTTATCATCAGCAGGGCTATTATTGGAAGGCTGATGATGAGTTGCCATGCAAAGCTGGATAGCATTAGGACAACCAAAACCAAACACCTTTCCATTGATACCAACGGCTCTGTGAAGAAGAAGCTCATCATCATACATGCAAGTTATAAGCTAAAGAATGTTTTATTTTTTTAGTGATTTACTGGGAGTTGCAAGATTGATTCATGTCTGGAAACCCAAAAGATATGCCTTCATGCATATATAACCTACAATTGTACTGTTATACCATTGACTAGGTCCACATGGTATTGGACACTAGTCAAAAAACGAGATTTCAAATTATGTATGTGTCTACTATTAACATATTATATATTATCAGTTAATAAATTATATGTGTTTACCAAGACTATGTGGTTTAATGGTATCCGGGTTGGACTTCTATTTAGAAGATTATGAGTTCGAGTCTTACTACATGTAATAGACCAGTAGCATTCAAAAAAAAAATTATATATGTGTTGAATATTATGTGCCTATAATTAATAAATTAATGTTACCCATTAACATTTTTGGTGCATTTACTTTAATTAATAGGTACATAATTTGGGCTTTATGTAACTACCAGTTAACATATTTTTGGCATTTACTTTTGTTAATAGTACCATCGAATTTTGGCTTTGTTTGGTAAAATAGTGTTAGTATTATCAAACCAATTCTGAACTTGCTTGACCACTATTAAGTTGTTTGACTTGTTAAACAACTATATGGAGTGTTTGATTATCTCAGTCTTTTTTTAATAGCTTACGATCCAAAACACTACAATTCCAAAAGCTGCTTTTTGAAAAAAGTCATTTTCGTATGTAATCAACTACACCTAACAACTATTTTAAGTATTTTACCAAACATCTTTCACAATCGGCTAAAGCTATCAACTAGTCAAATCCATTAAAACAATCAGCTAACAACTATTTACCAAATACCTATTTTCATTTGCATGCACATACCTTATTGCACTGCAAGTACATAATTGGGTAAACTGCTTCCGTTTTGAATTAAGATTCACAATACACAGGTGGACTGTCCATGGTAATAATTAGCATTTGCCCATTGCCCATATATATATATATTATATATAATCATATGATATATACTATATATATATAATATGATAATATATATAGGTATACCGTGATAGCTATAATACCTACTATATATATATATACGTTTAATACCATTGACGAGACTTTGGACCCCAAAGCTAATGATTATATGCCCACATTCAATGAAGTGGAAATACCATCTGGCTTTATGGAGAGCTATGTGTTGGAATTTTTATTTTATTATTATTTCTTTTTTTGGTTGCAGACTTGAATGGCTTGGAAAATAATTAAGAGGCGGTTGAGAGCTTGGACAAAACAATTGAAAGCTTCCACCAAATTGGCCAATTGTAATAATTTTAACCGTTTATGATAATTATAACACTGATTTTTCTTTGGTCATCTTATGCACGAAGTATGATTTTTAAAAAATGACTTGACTTCTTTATTTATAATAATCAATAATATAATAATAATAATAATAAAAAATGACTTGACTATAGTAACATTTTGACTTAATTAGTAAAAAATTCTCTAAATGATGACACCCTACTATATTTAAGGACTAAGCTAAAGGTGGAACAATAAAAATGTAACTATTGTCCAAAAGTTTCGAACCTAAATTATGTTGACTATATGAATTGAAATATATGTATTTAATCTTAACAAAAAAAATTAAATTAATAGTAAGATTATACATTTAATATTTTATATATTTTATATTTAACATGTAATGGAGAGATTATACCAATTATAAAGGATATATACTTATATATTTTAAGGTCTATGCATTAGTTTTTATTTGGTCATCTTATACCCCCTGACGGGGGCTGGGGAAGTCTCTGTCGGCATTGTATGACAGTCTGGACTCGGATTCCAATTTCAAACACGGTAGCAAGCTCCATTGAAACTCTATCGTCACGCTTGGATTTTGGAATAAATTTACAATAAAATATTATTTATGAGAATAATGTTATTTTTTGTCGTAAATAAGTATATATGGACATTATTAGCTGTAGAGGCGAAAGATTAATACAGAACATACATATAGTTTGAAAAAAAAAAAAAACAAAAAAAACTTAAAAGCACATCCATAAATCAAAACACATCAAAACTTGGACCTTTCTTATATAAAGTAAAAATAAAAATATCACTATTAATATTTTTAAAAAGGGCAAAAATCCAACAATAACAGTGAGAATCAAACCTTGAAACTTTCCTAAAGTAATAAAGGAATAACTTGTCATCTTTTCTAATGAGGTGCTGGAATGATTTGAAAACAAAACTGTGATTACAAATATCATGACTGGTTTGTTGGTCCAACAAATGAGCTTCTGGAGTGATTTGAGAGTAAAACTGTATTGTAGATATCATGACTGGTGATGGGGTGTGGACCCCGACCCAAAAAGGATTGGAAAGCCCAAAGGGAATAAGGAGAAGCACAAGGAAGAGAGCAGATGCCAAAAGCAGTAAAGCCCGAGAGAGGTCCGGACCGAGTTGAGGAGTCGGGCCGACCCCAAGGTCGGAACAGGGACTCGGTCGGCACAAGGGATAGAGAGCCGTTGGAGGCATTTAAGAAGGTGTTGAAGAGCCTAGTCAAAGAGCCGTTGGGAGGCCCGGTAACGGCAGCCCAACGGCCCTCAGATATAATTAGTAGTCGAAGCCTTTAATATGTATTTTAAGTCCGAATTAAAGGAGACTACTATATAAAGGCCCTCCGAGATTGTAAAACGGGCGAGTCTATGCCAAGAGAATAGAGAGACACACTCACTAAAGTTATTTGCCTATTCCTTTTTTTGAAAGGTGTATCCACAAACTAAGGTTGTGTTGGACCTCCCCTAGACCCAAAAACCCTAAAACCAACAACTAGTTTGGCAATCCATGCCAATAAAAATGACCTCCTAGAAGATTTGAGAACAAAACTGTATTACATATATCATAACTGGCTTGGTAGTTCAACAAATGAGTTTTGGAGGTGACCTAAGAGTTAAAATGTATTGTAGATATCATGATTGGTTTTGGAGATTTCAGTAAGGTAATAACGAGCGCCTGGAATCATTTGAGAACAAAATAGTGTTATAGATATCATAATTGGTTTGATGGTTTAATAAATGTGATCCTCGAATGATCTAAGCTCACCCCTTTGGGGTTAGTTTGTCATGATGCACAATGCATGTTTGGACATTCTTAATTAGCCTGAGAAGAAATATTGTGAGGCACCAAAAATAAATATTTGGTGTTTGAGTTGCCCTTTCCCCTCGATCTAAAAAACTGGCCGGAATGGTTAAACATATTGGAATTCGCCAAGTGCGGCTCAAAATCACATAGAAGAAGCTAAGAGAGAATTTGAAACACCAAAAGTAATGCAAGGAGTGAGGAAAGCTTCTGCATCAATAGCAATACCTCTCTCTAGCCATCTCAACTAAACTAGACCTCATCTTTAATATTTCCTTTTTAGTTTATGAAGTAAACTTCACTTCACTTCATCATGGAAAATTATATGTTCGTCTAACATCAAAATATGATAAAATATGCCACTATTAAACCTTATTAGAAATCAATTAAAACAGTAATTTTGTATTCAATACTTCTAATTAATTTTTGTTGTACAATAAATCTGATTATTGAACTACATGTCAAAGAGACATGCAGACTAACTTACCTCCTTGTGATCATCCTTTGCCCGCATTGGGTCACAAGTCATGTTTATTCAACGCACACCTTGAATAGTGACTCTTGATTTTCCTCGTAACTCAAAAGATGATGACAAACTAATTGATTACTAAACCTATGGAGACATTTTGTGAAACTTTTGCAATGCATTCTTGAGTCTTACTATATGACATCTTCCTGGTTGAGTCCCATCACTTCCTTGCTGCAAATCCAGATGTTGCATTCCATAGCTAAATCCATCATCATCCAAGCACGCAGCAGCCTCCTCTATATCAGATCTTACTGCCAACCTTCCCCTGTCTCTCTGTGCGCGTACAAATTTGAGAGACTCACATCCTTCCAATTATTACTAATCGCCATCAGGCATGAAATAGTCATGTGTAACACCGTCATATGGGGAACAAGGGTTATATTCTCTCTAAAAAAGAAGAAATCCCAGGAACACACATCGTAGGAGTTAAACTGTCTTCTCGTGAAGGAAAAATTATGCCATTAGTAAAGAGTAATTCTCCATATTACTGTATAAGTGTTCCCACCCAGTATGGTGGATATGCAACCAGAATTCCCCGGACCACACATTAGAAATCTACTAGCAATTGTAGACGCGAGAAAGTAATATTTTGAGAGGATACAATCAAGGTTTATATCCATCGTCAATGGTCATCTAGAATCATTCAAACTACAAATTAAATTAGAGAAAACTGGAAGAGAATGAGTATAATCACTGGATGTTTTTAGTCTTCTCGATGATTGAAAGGAACAATTTGCCTACTACATTCTATAACCTGACAACTGAGGGTCGCCTTCAATTGTTTGGTGTCTTATGGGTCTGCTTAGTTGTTAGCCCTTATCTTTGCAAATTATGACTTAGGGCTTATGAGCCTGATTTGTTATAATAATGTCATCTCGATCAGCTACTAGTGCAATTCATCAAACTAAACTCATCAAAAGGAATTTGTGTGAAATACCCTCATTAATCGAAAAAGCATGCTCCAAATCACAAGAGAAGGTTCTCATCCTACAAAAAAGAATGACCATTTATGATTCGACTAAGTCCATGCTAGCCTATACCGAATTGCCGAATTCCATCCCATACGTCCATTAACCAAACACGGTAAATCACTTCTGCTCCACTACCGAGAGGAGGAGGCGGTTACCAACATTACCAAGCTATGTTATTTGATACACTCCTTCCGATTCTGATTCTAATGTGACGGAACCAAACCACCTTTAGCCCTCTAGATAATATTTATCCTCATTCACAAGAGATAAATGTAATAGAGGTCACATAATATAAAATAATTGGCGCATTAGTTTGTTCCTCAGGTACTCAATCTAGTGGAGTCTACCTCTATCTCTCAGAAAAATATAGTCAAAGAGCTTCTGAAAGTTTCGAGGTCGGAAACTATAAATCAAGATATATTAGATATATACCACTTAAATTCTTGATTGATTTTCTTGTGGTCACCTACTATTCTCTTTATGCAAAAATGCAAGTTCGATCAAATATCTACTCAAAAGGCTTCTGATATAATCTATCTTCACATTCTACCGAATATTTTGAGACCTTTACCCAGCAGCAACCAGTTTACAACAGCATAAAGTCCCTTTGAACAACATAGTAGGCGATAATACGTTCCCCATCACCCAAAATCGAGAGCTGCGCGCGCGCGTAGAGCAGAAACCCATCATCACGCATGACTAGGGAGAGGAATTTTATCATAGATCACTGAAGATTCACAACACCCTTGAGTGCACATCTATCTATAGTATGTAGGCCCATGTTCAGCTCTGGAGCTTGTTGGACGCGTGTTATATAATAGCAACAATCTTGTTCGCAGATAACAGTAATAAGCACTAACACGCAGTTACCTACTCATCTACAGCATACAGACCTGGCGAGGAGCAGATTAGCTCAGAGACGCTAGCGACGACGGAACATGGACTTGAGAAATATGACAGATGTTTCTCGGTTTTCTTTAACCTTGCTGTTTGCATTTCATCGACATGGATTCGAGAAGCTCCCACGATAATTCCTTGTACCATGAAGATTCCATGCTAATTTTCAAAAGGGTCCACCATTTGGAATTTTACCCACTCCAGATCATTGAAAGAGGTTCCAGATACACGTAATCCTTTTGAGCTTCCTCCATCGAGCTTTGGAATACCACCAGAGAGGGTTGTTATTAGATAATCTAGCCTGCAAGCTTATGAGCATCAACAGACGCGCCAGGACCTTGAACATTTGACGATAGGGAGAGAGTTAAAGCAAATTCTGAAGGTTCCCAATGGTGTAAGGAATTTCTCGCAGAAAATCTGGTTACACACTGAGAGACTTGAGGTATCAAATTTGGGCATACTCCAAATTCCAGCAAAGACAAGGACCCACTTAGTAAATTGGAAAGAGAAACACAAATCGCATCTGTAAGAATCCTTGGTACCAGAAAGCAAGTGGATACCGTAAGATGTAGAAAAAGTTGGAAAACAAATTGAATATTTTTCTCAAGAAGATAGATTTCGCAAAACAACTTGGAAATTTTCCCCAACGAGCTTATTGTCACTTGGAGAACCAATTCAAATAAGTCCTTCAATATAACACACGGTGTTTGGTATTGGATCCCTCAATTTCATAATTAGATAGGAATAAACCCTGTAGCGCCTCAACAAGTTCGTCCTAATGGTATTCAGAAAAAAAAAAAAAAGGAAACCTGAGAGCTTGTTGTCACTCCATCTCCAAAAAAACAAAATCACAGTTGATAAAAAGCTAAACGGAATTCCACCTTGGAATGCTGGCCTTTCAAAGGTGACCTATTATCAGCCAGGATCTAACGAATGCAAAAGACAAAGATTATTGTCTATACTAACAGGTTAGGGCGTAGAACTGGTGTTGAATGGATTGCCGCTCAAACTAAAAACATATTCTCAAATTGCTTGGCATTTCAACAAGAAGTGAGTAGGCTTAGCTCATTAGAACATGGCTCATTTGTGATTGGCTTGCTATGTATGAAAGTGTCAAGCTTTTATGTAAAAATCTTCAAATCTCCTAAAGTTACAGTGGACCGCTAAGCATTGTTTTTCCAAGTTTCAAGTTCTGTGAGTGGGAGGAGGCATTTGCATATACAGCGGGAATGGTTCCAGTGAACTTGGTTTGTATCCCATCCAAAATACTTTAAGACTTGGGACATCCCAATGTCTTAGACCTGGTACAAGAATTCGCCCCAGAAAAGGTTATTAAATGCAATAGCTAAACCGTTTGTAATGTAGACAATGTTGAAAATGGTGGATGGATTTTGCCACTCCAAAGCGTCATTGGCTGCCAAGTGACAACCTCTAAACAAGCTCTTGAAAGCTTTCCTAGCTCTGGGAAGGGAACATTACTTGCAATTGTTGCCCCGCAAGAACAAAATCCCGAAAAGTCATGAACTTGCCAATCGAGGCTATCCGTCACCATCAAAGCGAGATTCTACACTATTAACTTCGCTCGAAGGACCCCAAATCCCAAAATATCATTTGGTAAAATTCCCTGTACAATTGTAAAATGTAAAATGTTTCAACATTGGTAGCGCACCAAGAACGCACATAGGCAATGTGCGCCCCCCGCGCGCCTCAAACGAACCATCAACTTATTTGGGAAAGATTTGTATTTCAGGGTACTAAAACTTCTAATGCATCCTAATAATCATAATTATGTACATTAGAAACATGGGAATTTCAGGTTAAGAAATTCTGCTGTTTTCAGGTATAAAATTTGTGTTTTCAGGTATAAAATTCTGTGCATTCTATTATATAATTATGTACATTCGAAATATGAGAATTTTCAGTTTAAAATTCCGTGTTTTCAGGTATAAAATTTTGTGTTTTCATGTATAAAATTATGTGCATTCTATTATATAATTCTGTACATTCGAAACATGAGAATTTTCAATTATAAAAATGTTGTGTTTTCAAGTATAAAATTCCGTGTATTCTATTATATAATTCTGTACATTCGAAACATGAAATTTTTTTAAAAAAGAGTTAACAGCAGACACGCGAAAATGTATAAAACGATGTCGTTTTGGGTCAGGGCGCACAATGCATTGTTTGCCCTGGTGCACGGTATAATTTTCCATAAAAGTTTATGAGCCAATCTAAAATGAGTTAATACCGAAAATGGTCCTCGACTATAGTGATTTTCTCCAATTTCATCTAAACGACTTGGTGATCTAATATTAGTCCCAGACTTTTGTGTTTCGCTCAATTTAGTCCTCCGTTTGTTATTCCGTCAAATTGGTGTTAAACAGAAAGGAACAATTCAATAATATCAATATTGAATCATCTCTTTACTTTCAACCTGCGAAGTGAGAAATCTTCTTTCTTGTACGCGAATTACTTCCAGACCTACAAATCAAATTTTAAATTCGCATGTTTAGGAGTGATTCTGTGAGTAATTCGTGTAAAAAAAATCGCACTTCACATACTCTATGAGTAAAGAGATGTCAATATTAAAATTACTGAATTGTCTATTTATTTAACAAAAAATGGACGGAATAACAAATGGGGGACTAAATTGAGCAAAAAATACAAAAATCCTGGGAATTAAAT
>VALG01002602.1:0-13290 GCA_009835305.1 Ipomoea purpurea
GAACATGTATCCAGCTACACTCAACACAAAGCTCATGATCTAACTTGAATTAATACAATACCAGATATCTGTCGGTATCTTTTGTGATGATCCGGCTTGGCAGCTGTGATAATACTTTATTACCTTTATGTGATGACATTCTGGGTACTGTTACATCTATTTACTGCGTGAAAGATCTCAGTACTGTGGATGTCCCAGAGACTACTTCATATTTGAAGTTAGAGTCAGTTAACATAGAAAGGGTTAACAGACGATAGATCCATATAAAGGTGATGAGTATTATGGAAAAAACTCAAAAGTTTGGGAAATTCCTCGGCCCATTTAAAGAAATTCCTCGAATCTAAGGAGTACATTTGTGCATTATCACACAATGCCTAGCAACACGAACAAACTCAAAATGGTGTGAGAAAGGGTGAAATCGTACTCTAGGGAATGGTTAGGAGTAGGTAAATAAATTGTTACATTGCCTGGTTTCATTGTGGATCATATGCATTAAAAGACAACACATACTTACTCATAGGGTTCCTAGTAAAGGTTTTTTTAAACCAACTTATGAACTGTGGACAAGAAGCGACAACCTAGTTTTTGAGGCATCTGTCACCATTTAGGGCTGGATCAACGCTGGACGTGATGATGTATACCTATCACATGAAAATAAATTGGAATCCAGAACATTAACTGGTTATTTCATTGGATAATGCAGAAAGGTCTAAAGGGTACATGTTTATTGTCCTAATCATAAGTACGAGGATTGTTTAGTCTGGTGTGCTCGCTTCATTTAAAATGCGAAGTCAGCTGGGAGATTGCTGGGAGCCTCCTAATGTTTGAGATAAGCGAGTCCATTGATGGTTCCAAGATTCATACAAGTGAATCCTTTTTTTTCTGTTGTTGTTCCTATTGCGCAGTGTACGTGTAGCCTTATGGAAAATACTTTGAACAACAAGAACCTAGTGCTCAACTTCCACATGAGGAAGCTATTCTGTAAAATGAAGAATGAGGTTGAAACTCAAGATGATGATCAGTGAAAATCTCAGCAGGAAGTGGCATTAAGGAGATCTACTAGATAGAAAGATCAAGTCATTCTTGATGACTATATTTGTTTATGCACTTGAGATGAAAGTGACTTGAGCATTGATAATTAGCTCCGCAGTCTCATTTAACCAAGCCATACAGATAATAATTCTCCTTGAGAATTATTTTGGTTTTTGGTGGCTCACTCTGTTCTTGAGCTCCACCAAATGGTTGTCTAAAATTGCCTTTCTGAATGGTAATAATTAAAAGAGGAAGTATACATGGATTAGCCGCAAGGCTTCATGGCAACAGGAAAGGAAAATCTGGTATGTACATTGAAGATGTCGATCTATGGATTAAAAACATGCTTCTAGACAATGGTACTTGAAATTTGTCATTTGGTTTGTAGAGATCACTGTTTGTCGGTGTATCTACATAAGTTTAAATGGAAGCAAGTTTGTAATCCTAGTATTACATGTTAACGAACACTTTTCTTGCTGCTAATAATAAAAGGGATGTTGCGTGATGTTAAGGAATATCTTTCTAAGAACTTTGAATGAAGGATATGGGTGAGACTTCATATGTGATTAGGAATAAGAAATTCCGTAATAGATCACATGGGATTTAGGTTCATCCTAGAATGACTCACATTAACAAAGTTTTAGAAAGATATAAACTGGAAAACTGCAAAAGAGGGTCTGTGATACTTACAAGGACTAAGGACCACATGCTCACCTATAAAAGGAACGAATACCTGGAGGTTATAGGTTATTCCGGATTCAGACTATGCCGGATGTTTGGATACCCGAAAATCCACATTTCGAATATATTTTTCCACTTGCTCATGGAGCAATATCTTGGATGAGTGTGAAGGAGCCTGTCATTGCTACTTCCACTATAAAGGCAGAATTTGTAGCATGCTTTGAGGCTACAATTCAATAATCATGGCTGCGTAATTTCATTTTGGTGTTGACACTATAGCCAAACCATTGAGGATTCATTATGATAATACAGCAGCTATGTTCTTCTCAAAGAACGACAGATATACTAGTGGTGCAAGCACATGGATTTGAAATTCCTGTCTTTAAGGAGAAGGACACAAACATCAAAAGATTATCAATAGTGCACATTGGCACCGATCTTATGATCCACGGATCGTTGACTAAGGGGATGGCGCCCTGACCTTCATTGGCCATGTTGGAAGGATGGGCATACTGGTAAAGTCCTTGTTAACGGTTAACTCTGCCATACATGTATGGATTTATGTTTGATAGCACATCAGGTTATGATACTCTTAGATATCTACTTCAGGTTTTGATTTTGTTATGATTGATGTTGATCACTTCATTTATGCTAATTCAGAAGTGATAACAATGGTCTTCTTGTTTAGCATAAGGAATAAGTACTTTCGGATTTTTACCTTATTATCTATGGTTCGAATTCTTATTAAACGTGATACATGGAAGGAAAAAGCGGGACGCTATGTCAGGCCTGTTAACCGCCATGATTCGGTTAATAAAGTTCGATCAAGGTGGTGACCTTTTACATTTTCATTATCAAGCTGAGCAAAATTAGGATTGAAAATGTAAAGTCACGCATATCATGAATCAAGTGGGAGATTGCTTACGAAATAATTTATTCCTAACAGTTGATTCATATAAGTTAAGGTGTCATGCTCATATGAATCAGTGGGAGACTATTAGAAATAGAATTATTTCTAACAATGATTATATAATAAAGGTGTTAATTCCATAAGGTACTTCACGTTGATGATAGTGGATGTGTAAAGGCGGAATACTGGGTGAAATTCCTACCTCCTCATTCTGTTAAAATTTAAGTTTATAAGGGTTAAAAGATGTTACATGGAAAATACAGGTCTATGGGCTTTGTACAATCTAAAGGATTCTGATTCCTAAAGGAGGTCACATTACTAAAGGGATTTCTATTATAAAGGAGGTTCCCCATTTCTCTTGAAGAGGGTTTCTCATCACATCTATAAATACCCAGGGAAACCCCTCCAGGGCCAGCTTACCAGTTCCAAAATCTCTAAGTTTTCTAGTATCCGTATCATCAGGAGGTGATAAGGGTATACCGGATCAGAGAGATGAAGCATTAATATTCTTGATTCATCAATTGAGAGATTACATCTTCAATGGAACCAAGTTTATCTTTCCCTATTTAATTAAAAGTCCATGATCATGAACATTGTTTAGTTGATTGATTTGATTTACATGCGATCTTGTTAATTGTGCTTCCGCATTTAAGTTATAGCGCATAAAGATTATTTACACATATATATATATATATATATATAAATAATAATATATATATATATATTATATATATATATATTAGTGAAGATGAAGACACAATGTTATTTCAAAAAAGAATTTAAAATACTTAGAAAAAGATAATACCAAAAGTAGTACGAAATATTTATTTACACTATCGATTTTATAAATTTGTAAACATTTATGTTAGTGACAATTACAATGAATATATCTATATTATCTTGCATTCATATACTTGACTTACATATTTAAATAATCAAATTCGACATTCAATTACCTATGTATGACTTCTCTTATATAATCTTTGCATTGATATATTTTTAAATACTATTTATATAAGCATTGGGCATTAACCATTCGCGCAATGCGCGTGTAAAACTAGTATATATATAAGTTCAAAACCAGAACGGAAGTAAACACAAGACTCTAAGCACTCACAACAAGACAGGGGAACACATCCCAAGACCACAAGAAGCAATAACGACTCACAAGAACGGCTCAAGACATAATCTACCATCACACAGTAGTTTAACACCCGACATGCATAACAAACGAGAGTAAAAGACACAACCATTGGCAACACATGCCTTTGTGACAACACATGTCACAAAATAGAGAATACACACAACGGCTACACAAGCCTTCGTGACATCACCCATCACGAATTGATATGCCTTCCTTATGCTCGGTTCCAACCTTATGGCTACCCCCAACCTTATGTCTAGTTCCAACCATTACCTCCAGGACCCCTGTACACCAAGTCCAACATTTTTCCCCCGAGGACTGTCGTCCCCATTCGCCAACGACCGCCAATAAAACCACCAATTCATAGTACACGAGGGTACCGATCACAAATACGGCAACACATGCCTCCCAAGAAATACGAGAACCGACACACAGGTCACAAACTCCATAATCACGTCATGGCCACCACGAGGACCACTGCCGTACCTTGGTGACGAATGTCCCATACCATTAATCGTGCAATCCAGGTACAGCTACACACGCCACACCATAACAGGAATCAATCAACAGAGCACAATGAAGATATGAAACCATACTCAATCAAGGAATGGATCACAGTCCAATAACAACGATGAATAACACAAGTCATCATCAACAATAGGAAGGTACAAACAACACACACGCTAGCATTTAAACACCGAACTAGCCATGCTCATCAAACGGGTAAACCAGAAACGTAGTTCCGAAGAACACACAAGACTATTCACGGTCCAACGAAACACAATGTTGAACACTTAGCACGATTCAAGACACAAAACCTACATGGATCCCTACCGTATAGTACTAGACATACGAAACATCAAGAAGACGCTCAAATAGTTCCACAAAAGAACATCGGAAAGTCAAAATACCAAATACCGAGTCAAAAGAATCGCGGGGAACAAATCCTCGCACAACCAACATATGTACCCCGCGGGTGGGCCCAAGGGTGGACCTCCACCGTGGTTTCGCCCGCGGGTGTACACCCACAAGCCACGTTCCCTGCGGGTGGGGCGGCGGGTAGCCACTGCCCGCCGTTCCGCCCGCGGTACACCAACCTGTACAAAATAATCCCTTCGGGGATTTTCAACACCAAGGTCAAATTCAAGTCCAAAACATGCCAAATCTCACAAAATACGACAAAATGACTTGAATCAAAGGAATAGCCAAGCAATGGCATACATGAACTCTAATAACAAACTCTAGATATGCATTTTTACAAGACAATGCATAAACACTCACATTTCATAGCAAAATCACATGTAGAATCCAATAATCATCATATAGGTAAGCAAAATAGATTTTGTAGAGCATGGGTTACCTCTTGAAGACTTATCATTCACTTACAACACTTCTCAAGTCCTAACAAGGTCCCCTTTCCACACCCACTTCAAGAACACACCAAAACCTCATAAAGATTTCACCTTTGTAAAAAGATAACTTAGAAAACACTAAAAACATAAAAGGAACTTAGATCTTACCCTCCTAGATGCGCTCAAAAGTAGGAAAGGTGGAATCTTGAAGACAAACTTGGAAGATCTTGGTAGCCCTAGATATGGCTTGGAGAGAAAGCTATCTAGCTTTTAGAGAGAAGGGAGAGCTTATGATTTTTGGAGAGTATTTGAAGAAATGAAATGTATCTCGTAGGTTAGCTTGAAAGACTATTGTTAAGGAAATGTCTTATTTACCCTTACTAAGATGAAATGTGTAAGGGAACAAGGGAACAATGGAACTACTCACAAAGCTTTAGGTACAATATTTGACTTTGGATTGACTAGTCAATTACTAGTCCCCGACTATTGAATTTTCAGGAATTTAAGGAATTAAAATTCCAATTGAATTATGATTAATTACTTAATTAATCCCTTAATCGAATTTGGATTATGGGGTGTCACATAAATAATATTTTTGGTATTTTGATTAAAGACAAAATGTTAAAATGGCGAATTTGTTAAAATTTTGGCGAATTTGTCAATAATCAAACAAGACCATTATCTAATAATTATTATGCAATTTAAAAAATTAATTGTATAGAGATAAAAGTTCATTTGGAAAGTAGTAAAATACTTTCTGAAAAATGAGTTATTTTCATAAAATATTTTTCCCGCACATCAGAAAATTGTCTAAAAGAAATTTTATATTATTATTGTTAATATTATGTAATAATAAAATAAAATTACAATAATAATAATAATAATATTAATAATATAATAATAATCAAAAAAAAAAAAAACAAAAAAAAGCGAAAACCACTAGCTCCCTTTGTAAATGATGTGCGATCATTTTGATCCCATATCAAAAATGTCCTCTTCCAAACATAATTACTTGCCCATCAACGTGGGCAAGTATTGAGAAGCCAAAAGGCTCTTATTTAAGAATTCTTAGCTTAATGGCTTATTATTTTAGTTTTTCTTTTAAGAAAACATTTTACAAACAATGATGAATAAAATCTTCAAAATTATAGCAACACATTTGTAGATCTAGACATTAGCTATTAATTTGAGCAATTATTTGCATCAATTCAAGCAATAATAACATCAAAATACATAAACGATCAAACCATATCTTTAATTGCACTATATAATATTCGATGTTCTAATTTAAATAATTATATATCTATTCAAATATTCTTAATTTGTTACCACAAATCTATTCTGTGCATCGCACGAGTGAAAATACTAGTGTTGTATAAAAAAATAATAATTATAAATATTAATTTAATAAATGTTCTATTAAACCTTTAATATAGTTTTTATTTGTAGTAAGATTTAATACCATTTGGGGTCATCCGATTATAATAGTTCTATCACATTTAGTCTTAAATTTTCAATCCATGACATGATGCGTTGCTATTTTTTGTAATTGTCATTATTTATTATCTTACAAAAATTGTAGGGATCGGAACAGTGATAGTTTAAGTGTGGGCAATAATGTGTATATGATCCCATAAATATCATTACTCACTTAAAATATCAATTCTTATTTTAATTGTAAATATTTATGTTCATAATTTTTTTATAACAAAAAATTTATAAAAGAATAAATATCATATTCCCTTTTTATATATGAAATTTAATAACATTAATAGTTTTTAATAATATAAAATGATTTAAATATTTCAATATTTAGTCGGTGCAATATAACAAAAACAAAACAAAACAAAAATGTGGGCAAAAGTCATGATAAGCAAAAGATACAATAATGGTCTAGAGACAAATCTTCATGATATATTCCCACTACTAGCTCTAGATCCACGTAGCCTTCATTCACTATTACTTAGCTTTCTGCTTTTCTTGGCGGTGACAGAGGCATACTCCGAATTTTTCAATTCACTCAATGACTTTCCAAGTTGTCTTTCATATTCCTTTACAAGTTCAAACCTGAAAATGATGAGAGGCCGGAGAGATGAAAATATATATGATCCTATAGAAAAAGTAGTTGTAATAGAAACATGTAATTGAACAAGTTAATTACCAATATGCTAAGCAATGGAAAGGACTGTAAGTCTCATAAAGCATTTTGATGTTGGATGCAACACTTGCTTTGGAGCAATCTTTAATTCCATGAAACTATATATATATATATATATATATATATCAAAAACCGTAATGTAAATCAATTAATTATAGAATAATGCATAACGTGAACATATATATATATATATATATATATATATACCTCCTTCAAGTGTCGAATGGTCTCGGTGTCACAAGGGATGAACTGATAGCAGCCAAGACACATGATGATATTGGCACTAGCGAAGTTGGAAACTCCTTTTATTGTTTGAAGGGATGCCATGATTTGTGTTATATTTTTGGTATTATCATTTATCATCATCTCATATTTTTGTAGTTGAAGTTTCCCATTGACAATGCGTTGAGCAAGGCGAAAGATGAAACGGGCTCGAAACCCCAAATTGCAGAATTTGTTAAGCTCATCACTTCCACTTAGCCGTGCAATCTCCTCACAGCTTGGAAAGTTTCCTAAGCTATTGCATGCTTGTACTACTGATGATCGTTTCCTTTTCAATTTTCTTCTACCATTTCTCTTTACAACAACACCTTTGTCAAGCTCATATTGAAACTTGCAAAGGGCTTTAGCCATTTCTAGTGATCGCCCCCAACTACATATATATATATATTAAAGATGGATCTATCGAATTGAAGAATATATAATTACATACTTACTTGCAATTACAAAGAAGAAGAGTCTTGACAATATCTTCAAAGAGTGAGGGAGAGCGAAACAAACGACCAAATCCTTGGTTTCTTGCGTCTAGGTGTAACTTATGGAATTCTTGTATGGCATTTTCATCTCCAACAGACAATCTAAACATTCTCGCCACCTGAGCCTACATACACATACATAGGATGACAGACATATGTATAGTATGTATATATATGCATGCATGTATGTAGCTATATATATATATATACCTTGATGGCATGTTGATCTTGAGGAGAAAGTAGAGTTGCATGATGAAGTTTGAGAAGGAGAAGTTGATTTTGTGTTGGTGGTTGGGAAACGGAAACGATGACAGAGAGAGAGGTGGTGATGCGCAATGGGCGAGTGAAGGTTTTGGTTAGAGTGTCCCAATGGTTTGGAGCCATCATGAAGAAGCCATGATTACATATTGCTTTCTCCAACTGGAACCTATTGCTATTCACCCCATAATCGCTCAACCTCATATGCAAAAACCAACAACTACCCGCTGACCTTACCATCATATTACCAACCTCAATCTTCACTTCGCTTCGATCTATATATCTATACTAGCTTAGCTTGTTAATTAATTAATGACCTAGCCATAATAATATATTAAAAGTAATGCAAAATCAGAGCTACACTTTATCAAGTAGTACGTATTAAAAAATACTCCGTAGTAGCTTAGCTAGATTATAATAACTCAGTTTCTTGATCGACCCATGTATGTATATATATGCTAGCACACTGCACAAAGGGAGTTAGGGAGCTGAATCATTTATTTGCAATGTGATGAATTAACAATTATATTTTATCCATCGAAACTATGAGATAGGTTCCAAATATCGAAAAGATATATTAATGATGGAAAAGCAACAGTTACGTTGCTCCTACCAATACATGCAAATGATCTGTTTAGATTTGTAAAACAGTAGGGGTACGTACAGCTCAAGAAGGGTGCCTATACTAGATTTCTACATAGTACATACATACCCTAGGTAATAAGAATAATAAACTTAGCTTAATGGTAACCATGCATTTAAAATCAGTATGTACAAATTAAAAAGCTTACCGTTATTATTATTATTATTTTTGGATAATGAATGGTTACCAATTAAAACAAAATGCTAATAACTAAGTAGCTAGAATCGGTAAATGGAATCGGCAAGATTTTAATGCAAATTAAAAAGCCAATTCAAAAATGCATCACATATATATATATATATATTGCGTCTCTTCAATTCCTTGGCGATCGAACACTGAAAAACGCATTGCATTGCTTGCATGCAGCAACTAATATTATGAATAATTAACACCGTATAGTACGTACCGTAAACTAGCTAACTGCTCCAGCCCCAAAAAACCGTTCCATTATATTGCTGATTTCCCATATGCGGCGGCGGGCGCTAGCATCATATCGCCACAAACCAAATGCCGCGTGCATTCTATTATTATTATTTACGGTTACCAATACCATGCATGCATCATGGTGGATTTGAAATTAAAGATACTGTGCTTCATCACCTCTTTTATTATTATTATAATCCAAATAACAACTATAAATTATAGTTTGGAAAGTATTTAATTTGGCATGATTATTATGAATTTAAATAATAATTAACAGCACCCACTAGTGAATTTCGCAGACACTAAAAAAAGATAATCATTAATTAGACAAAAATAATATAATGCAGGCATTCAATAAGTGATTTAGTATCAGTGTGGGGAATTGATTTTAAGAAAATTTAATATTAACAATCAATTTACACCATATCACCCAAATATATATATATATATATATATATATATATGCACATTCACACAGTTAAACAATATGATAGCATATGCATTATTATGTAGTTAATTGTTAACTCTTTTTTTTTTTTTTAATTCTTTTGTAGGAAAATCCGAAAGTTAAAGAATTTTAATTTGCAATTCACTATGAATCCTCACCTAAATTATAAGCAATTTGTGAATGATGAAGAAGGAAATAGAGACATTGAGGAAGACAAAACATGAAAATTATGATTCTATTCTTAGATCAGGAAATAGACAAAACATGCATGGCTTTGTTTCTAAACCGTACGTACCCATTCATAAAATTTGGTATACATGAAAATGGAAGAGCCTAGCTAATAAATCTGCTTACACACAAGCAGCAAGCTTGCAGTAAGTCTTCAACAAGTACAGAAGCTAATTAAGGTTGAAGAAGAAGAAGAAGGGGCTCTGATCTGGAAATTTGTGTGACATGTATAGTCAAGCTAGCTAATTAAGCAGCGCGCAGTGGAAGTTTGGCACTACCTCACCTCACTGCATGCACTTAATTTCAATTATATTTCATGGAAACAGCGCTACGGCAATAGAAGACAACTTCTTTTGGCTTAACCGAAGCTCTGGAAGTCTTGTCTGTCTTGGAGCATTTGGTGCTTCAACATCGAAACCAACAAGAAGCTGCTGCTGCTGCTGCTTGGTTTTTGTGGTTGTACTATACTCAAAATGCATTTCTTAGCAATCATTGTCACTTCTCGAATGGTCTTGGAGACATGAACAAGCCTGCTCAAATCATCATGATCAACCCCCAATATTATCCTAACCACAACATCTGTAGGCAAGGATTCCAGAGAGAAACAACCATCTCACAACTGCATGCTTCTTTCTATTCAATCATCCATCTCTTCTAACTGTAAACCACTTGGAATTGACACCACCACCCTTTTCCTCCCAAAACACTGCCTCTTCACTATCCCTTCGCCCTTCTTCTCCAAACTCATTATCCAATTCCAAGATTTTCTTACCCTCTCTGTCTTGGATTTCTTTCCAATTCAATACAATCCGGGGTAACAAAACTTTCAACTCAATACAATATTCGTCTTAGTTCTGATCTGTGCTATATATATATATATATATATATATTTACTTTCCAATATTAACACATGCAATGACCCCCTTTATTGTTTGAATTTATTTCAGACTTAAATGCTCTTTTTAGCTTCCTCAAGACGCCTTCTTCTTCTTCTTCTTATCTTTAAATCTTTAATCTTTAAATATAATAAAGCTGGAAATAAAAATGGGGAAAAGGTTCCCGACCAATATAAACGATATCGTATTGTGACTTATGGGGATTGAAAGTGATTTTGTTAAATAGTGGCGTTTCACAATACGACTTTTGGTTTTACCATCTCCAACATTTGATTATCCAATTGTTTGCCATTTATTGTAAGATCCAATTGCATTAATTAACTACTATATGGGCGGAGACGCGGAGTGAAAGTCTTGATTAGGGGATCAAATTTATACTTCATATCAAAAATTTATCTTCACTTTAGTACCGATCATACAGTATTATTATATATATATATACAATATTATTATATATATCATATCATATATGATTGTGCCCATTATTATTCATAATTATATGAGTACGATTATTAAAGTTATCAAATATTACTTTCCAACTTTTCACATAACACAAAATTTATATAATAGTAAAAAATAAGGAAAATTATAACTTTTATCAATAAGTTATAGGGTAATTGTAAAATTCGTCTCTAATTGTTGTTTGTTCTCATTCTTCATCCCTAAGATATACTTCGTAATTGATGTTGCAAATTTTGTTACTTTACTAACAAAACATTAGGGACGAAATTTGCAATGTTAGCACTTAGTATATCTTATGGACAAAGATTGAGCACAACTTATATTATTAAAATGATGAAATTTGCGACATCAATTATAGCTTAGGGACAAGAAGTGAACACGACAAACAATATATATGGACAAATTATACAATTATCGTATAACTTATGGACGAAAATTGTAATTTTCCCTAAAAAATATTTACATTTACTTAAATATGCATTGTCACTCTTTTTATTCTTTTACCAAATAAAATTTTGTCAATTGTTTGATCAACAACAATTTTTTTGATAATAAATTAATATTCATTTTACTGATTAATTGCATATATATTTCAAAATTTAAGCGATAAGACAAAACCAATATCACAAAATAATGAATCATTATTAATTTTTGTAAGGTTTAAAACTAATCATTTAACCTAGCAATTTTACATCTTAAAAGTATAAATAATAATAAAAAACATACAATCAGTTATCAACTAATAGTTTGTTTACATATTAAAATTTAACATTTTGTCTTTAAAAATTAACATTTTGAAATAAAATTATTAGATAATATGATCTAGCATCTCATAATGTAGTAATATTGTTGCGAATTTTCTTCATCTAATAATAATAATAATAATAATAATAATAATAATAATTATTAATTATTTTATTATTATTTATTATTATAATTTTATTATTATTATTATTATTATTATTATTATTATTTTTTGATGAAGAAAATTCGCATATATTATTAGGATGTAGATCATGTTATTCTAATACATGTATTTGATACTACATTATGCTATGATGATGTGATTAGATTAATGCTAGATCATGATATTCATGCTAGATCATGATATTCTAATGCCTAGTAATAGCTAGATCATGATTATCAAATGCTATACTCATGATTATTTAATGCTAGTAATCTGATCTGATTATTCTATGCTAGATCGTCTCGTCATCATCATCATCATCCTCATCGTCATCCTGTCATCGTCTCGTCATCGTCATCGTCATCGTCATCGTCATCGTCATCGTCATCGTCATCGTCATCGTCATCATCATCAGATCATCAATCATCATCATTATTATTATTATACCAAAGTTTATGTTAAATTTTATAGGAATATGTTTATGTCGTTCCGGCCATAGAGACGAATAAAATCTTCGTCTTCGGCCATGGCGTGGGACGAAGAAACCGGCTGAAGATGAAGAAGGTTTCTTCATCTCTGGCCGGAGTCTTTTTTTAAAAAAAAAAAAATTAAATAATTAATTTATATTATTTAAAGATAATTATTGGAGACCTGTTGACCTGTTGGAACCTTCAAATTGAAAGAATTGTTTGAAATTAGTTATGTTAGGGACCTAATTGTTTGTTTTTTAGGTTTAGTGGCCTAATTGCATTATTGGCCTTATTAGATTTATATATAGATATATATATTAGGGTTCCAATGAAAACACTTGCTTATATGAGAACGTGGAACAAATCATGTGCATCCATATAAATATTTTTTTAATGATCTATATTAGATTAAATGTGTGCAAAACACACTTAATCGCGTTTGCACACTTTAATTCGCTTCTCACCAGTGGTAGTGTGTGAGCAACTTCTCAAAGTGAGGGTTTCATGTGCGTAGTGAGCAAAT